>CM036563.1:66803167-66878167 GCA_020745775.1 Theristicus caerulescens
CACAGCCCATATCAGTGCTCAGACAGAAACATGACTTGCGTATGCAAACATAGACATTGAAGAGTTTTTACTGGGGAAGGTACCTGAGTTCCATAAGGATTAAAATGAATCCTACATGAAAATAGGCAAATGGAACTTCTTTAGGTGTTGTACGCAGAATGTTTTCGTCTTTGTGACTCAATTTTTTCTGTGCTTAGAGAAAAGTAAAAAAAGCTTATGTTCATTGTGCAAACGTAAAAATATTTTCTAATTCTAACAGTGCAAAAATTCTGCAATAAGATCTTGAGAGAGAGAACAGAAAAAAATGATGACTGCACATGTTGAGATTGGAATCAGATGTCTGTTTTGACGTGGATGGTAGTTGAGAACAAAATGCACTTAATTCAGGGCTGTATCATGGGAAGGAACTAGTTTTGACAGTGGTGGAAGAGTTGTAAATGACAAAGAACGGGAGATAAAGAAGTTGGTTTCAGAAATGTTTACTAACAGGACTTTAAAGAGGTGGTGCCTGAGGAAAAAAATTGAAATGGGTGGCAAAAGAGGAGAGTTGCAAGTTAGTATAGACATGCTAAAGTGATTGCCTAGGTGAGGGGCATAAATGAGAGAAATACTGTCAAAACTGAGGTCTTTGAAGCCACTGCAGAGTGTGAGGAGAGTAAGGGTTTCCAGTAAGAGAGAGCATAAAGCCTTGCCTGGACAAGAAAAGGTTTGCCAATCTGGCTATACTGACTAATCCTCAAAACAAAAAGGGTAGGTAGGGGGATCCCATCCCATAAATATAATAAAAAATACTTCTCAAATGAAATGGATCATGCCTACGGACTTTTTTTTTATATATTATATTCTTGTATATTCTTGTATCTACTAGCTACCATTGCAGAAGTGACATTAAAACAAAAAAGCCCTCCCTCCCCCCGTCTTAGTATTCTTAGTATTGCTGTTATGCTGTCAAAAAGCCTTGCCTTGCTAGTGCAAAGATGAATATGCTGATTTGCTCCAACTGGTATAGGTAAATTACTTTGCTTTCTGTGTGTATACAGTGATAGAGGTACAATATAATTATGCAAAATCTTTGAAAGTGGTGTACCTGCTATACTATTAAAGTGTACATGGTGGCGATGAAACTTGTGCTGGTGAAAGACATTGTGGTGATAGTTAAATTACTTTTTCTTTAATAGCTTAAAAAAGAAAAATCATAGTATCCTTTATTATTTTTGTGAATAAAGCTAGTAATGTATCTTTTCTGTATATTACTAACAGACAGTTGCTCGTTTGATAGGTTTTTATCAGGAAGAGTAAGCAAAGTTTGATGGGGGCTTTATGTATTGTAACATGGGAAAGGCAGGTTGTATTGTTCTATCCATTCAGAAACCCCATGCCTTCATCTGCTTAGTAGTTTTGCTGGGATAATTTTGTTCTATGAACCTATCTGTAGTTTATACCAGAAATTAGCAATTTTGTTGCTTTAACTTGAGGCAGCTGCCCAAACAAATTACAACACCTGTGCAAAAGGTCAGTCTTGCTAGTGTAAATGCGTCAACAACCCAGGCTGTTGCCAGTGTTGGTCAAAAATGGTATCTTCTCATATTCTTGACTAATGTAGGTCATCAGAAGCATGCAAGGCATGCAGACTGGACTGGTCAGGAACCAAAATGACAGTTAGTTTATACATCTGTGTTCATGCTAGGGCTTACGTTACATGCCAGTTTACTGGTACATCTTTTCAGTATGGTAAACTTCAGAAAAAGGTGAAGGGGTGGACAGTGGTAAGACTCAAGGAGGTAGTATCTTGACAGCCTAGTGAGGATAAGGATTTCAGAGAATATAGTAAACAGTCAAAAGCTCTGGACCAGTATAAGTAAAAGTAAGTGTTTAGTTTTAGTTTTTCTGGAGGTTATGTTGCTGTTTAATGGTTTAGAATGATTACTTAGAAATGATATCCTATGTTACTTGTTACTTCTGCTTTAACTAGTTATTTAGAAATAAACCATAAAATAAGTGGATCTAGAAAAGAATGACAGATTACAATAATGAAAAAATATTTCTGAATCTAAATTTTGAAAAATTCAATTTTGCTAATGTTTTCTTTGATGTGGAAGTAATCTTCATGCTGAAGTACTGTCTGATGTAGGTAAGTTCAGTACTGCAAAGAGGGTCTAAAGTGATGAATCTGAAAGAAAATGGAAGTGTTGTGCAAAACAGAAGTGAGAAGAATCATTACAAAGTCACTTTATGATAACATTTACTTTTCAAAGGCTAAACATTGGTGTTGAGATTAACAAGAATAACAGTAATGTGACATGTATATGAATAGCTGAATGTATAGTAGAGTTGGTAGTTTTCCATATGCTGTGGTACTACTTGGCTGTATGACCTTTCAAACGTTGCTAAAGTTGAAGTCTTTGGAGTTCTGTTAAAACACACACACTTATATACTTTTTTTTTTTTTTCAGGAATTGCATAACAAATTAAAAATTTTGTTAGAGCTGTAATCTGACCCAGATAATTTCCATATGAAACTTTAGAAAAATCTGTTTAGTTACGTAAGTGGAGAAAAAAAAAGAATCCGATATTTTAATTTTTCACACACTTTTATTTTTGCTTTCCTCTCCATAGGCCTGGTAATTTCCTGCTTCAACCTCATACATCCCCAAAAACAAATTAAAAAAAGAACAAAAGCAACCAAAACATTTTTTCAAGGCATGAGTGTTCTTAATGTTCTCTGTTTATTTCATGCATGTTTAAAAGTGTGGGTTTTTTTAAATTGATGAATTAAATGCATATTATAGTAATGCAGATTCTTATAATTCCTGCTTCTGAACAGAGAATTACTAACCAGCGGCTGGCAGGGTGCTGCTAATATAACTTTCAGATTTTATTATTGCAACTAATTATTAGGAAACAAGGAAAGGCAAGAAACTTCGCATTAAGTAGTACAGAATTCTACTGTTTATACTTGGTGAAATTAATCTTCACTAAGAAGAGGAAAAACTTTAAAAATATTTTCTGATGTCTGATCCTTCCAGGAGGTCTAGCTGATGTTTAAAAATAAAAAATAGCGGGTTATCAGCAGCTGATTTTTTTTCTTAGTATTGATTAAGACAGTTTATAATATCCTAAAAATCCTTAATCCAGAATCAGCATAAAAGAATAAAAGATTCGTCAGCACAATGAATTACAAAAAGCAAGAGTGTAACTGAAAAAGCAAGCAAATGTGAAAACCTTAAACGCACACCTACTGCTGTTGATCTGTTAGTCTCAGGTTATGCCCAAATTGTAAACTCATTTTGATTTTTGCCATATAAATACTAAAATGTGTTATAATTCAAATTAGGATTATGGTGTTAAAGCATAGTGCATCTGTATCAACTAATTTATTCTATGGAAAGAAATAGTCTAGTCCTAATATACTAGCCAGGATCTTCATTGTTCTCGTATCTTTTGTCTTGATATTTTAACAAAGTAAGTTCAAAACATAGAGTAGAAACATAGAATTTTTATTTGGTAGTATCTGAGCTTCCCTTTTCCCCAAAAAAGGCAGTTGGGGGTGAGGGGAGGTGTTTAAGTTCCATCAGCGCAGGTCAGATGTTCTGGTTCAAGTTCAGGACTAGAACTTTTTGCTGTCCTAAGATTTTTGGGGGTTTATTATATAGCTAGTAAAGACTGCTTAATAAAATTTTGATTTATCCCAGCTAAAGCGTAAATTTCGGCAGCATCTTTTTAGTGGAGCTTTGGGGAAATTTAAAGAGAACAGAAAGGTAGCCGAGTTAGTTTTTAATGTTATTAGCTACATAGCAGTCTGTTTTCTGGCTATATAAAAAAAAGTCATATGTGCTAGAATTCACTTCACTTGATACCCTCATCTTAACTGGAGGAGATGATTTTCAGTATATTCTTTTTGGATGAGCATATTCTCTTTGCATGTTCTTAGTGTGTTTGGTGCGATCTGCCCTTTTGTTTACTATGTTATAGACATATGAATGGTTTCATGCAAACATACATTCCTACTACGGGAACGTGGCTTCATTTGAGATTGTCTTTCTGCTGTTCATCTACTTAATTAATTTTATATTGAAGTTGTGTTATAACTTCTGTTACAATTCAAGTGTTTAATCCACCTATTAGGACAATTATGTTTAAAAATAAAACCACACATGTTCCCAGACAAGTATATTTTTGGTTCAAGTAGAGAGTGTGTCCCTTCCTTCTCCAGCCTTGCTAAGCCTGGATAGCTCTTTAGGGACTTCTGTTCGGGATTACTGACAGGTACCAGTTGGAGAGGTGAAGAGACTGATGTACAGACAGCACTTTTTGTTTTGTATCTTGAAGTCAGTTCTGGTTTTGGTTGTGGTTTTTTTTTTTTTTTCTACCTACCTAGACATATATGAAGCAAGAAGAGTCTAGTATATTAGTCTGTTTGTCACCTCCTGTGGAGCAACATGGACAGAAACAAGGAAAGGAGAGGAACCTGTTCGTAACTGGCAAGTTAGGGAAAAACGTTGGTTTCTCTTACTGGTGGTGTGCTTTTCTACAGTTGTGTCTGCACTACTGTACCGTAGAAAATTAACAGTAGCTAGCTATTTTACTGTGAAATCCTAGGCAAAACAAAGCAGTCAGCGTTTTTGGAAATACATAGACATTTGTGACTGATGTCCTAGTTTAACCCCTCCTAATGAAACAGCAGCACATCTTCTATGTGATAGATACATACACTGCTGTTTCATTTACATCAGCTTCTGCATCATGTGTTCCCTAGTGGGTTTCTTCTGGGTCCCCTCCACCAGTAGCATTACGTGCTAAAGGAACCGTTAACATGGACGGGGGCAGACTTTGCCTCTGCCCTCAAGTGTTTGTGATTGGGTTTTTTTTCCCCCTAAAGTAGCAGCTACTCCCCCCCCCCCCCCCCCCCCCAGTGTTCAGTATTTTTCTAATTCCTGCAGCATACCTTGCTAGCAAACGACAGCTACACAGATTGCACCTCTTTAGCTTTTCTTTCTTTGGCTTTTCTGTTTTTCCCTCATACTTCCCATTTGTACCCTGGAAATGTGGACTCCATTGGCTATTCTTCTAAATCCCAAATTACAGTCTCCTGAAAAAAAAATACTGCATGTAACTGAAACCAATGCATTCTTTACTATTCTGTTATCACATTAAAGTGAATTTTTTATGGTTTCCCATTGTAATTTTCATTAATATAAATAAATATTAGTTAGGAGGATACATTGTCTCTTGTAACATAAATCTCTTCTAACGTCTCTAACATAAGTCTGATTTTTGGTATTTTATTATTGGATTCTTATGAATGGACAGTGGCATGCTGGCTTATCCATATTACTCTTTGGGTTTATTTTTAATATTAAAGACATAAATTGTACAATTGTTTCTTTTTCAGAAAGTGGTAAGATGGGTAAAACGTGAATGTAGGTAATGAACAGTATTAACTTAATGATGTTAGCAGGTTTGTAGGTGAAATATCATTTTTTGTATTGCTATTTTATGTTATAGGTTGATGTTGAATTAAAACAATTGTTGCATAGATCTGTGTGCTGTATTTAGTAATGAAGTTGTTGCCAAGATTAAATGCAAAAGCTATTATTGAGTTATTTAGTACGTGACTTAGCCTACTGTTTCTTCAAAATGCAATTTGGGGTTATATAATATGAAATACTTCCTTATCTTTCACATGTATATAATCTCAAGTATTTTTGAGACAGAAGGTTGCTGAATAGTACTTACATTCTGGTAAAATTTGTTGTGTTTGGGGAAAACAGAAGTCAGTCAAACATTCTCGTAATTCAAAAATCCCCAGACTTTGGCTTCCTTTGTTGCTGGAGGGTTTATAGTCCAATTTTTTCTGGCTCAATTTGGTTCAAAAAGTTGATTTATTTTTCCCGCTTTTAAAAAAAAAATCTTTTCTATTAGTATTAAAATTCCTAATGGAATCATAGAATAAATCTGATAGGAAGGGACCTTAGGAGGTCACCTAGCTGCCCCTTGAAACAGGATCAGCTATGAGATCAGACCAGGTTGCTAAGGGCTTTAGCCAGTTGGGCCTTGAAAGCCAGTTGGATGGATGGAGACTGCACAGCCTTTCTGGGTGGCCCATTCCACTGCCTAACAAAAAATAAGATAAAAATACTGCTGGAACTTCTCTGTCTCTGTTGTTTCTCATCCTGCCACCACACACCACTCTAAAGAACCTAACTCCATCTTCTTGATGGTATTGGCAGGTGCTCTTAGGTCCTCCTGAAACCTTGCCTTCTCAGAGTGAGCAAGCCCTGTTTCCTCAGCCTCTCCTCACATGGCTCCAGTCCCCAGCCACCTCAGGGTCCCTCTGCTGGGATCATTTCAGTTTATCCATGTTTTTTCTGTTTGAGGGACGCAGACTATATCTAGATGCAGCTTAATGAGTGCTGACTAAATAGGGATAAGAATTTCTCTAAGTCTTCTGGCTGCGCTCTACTCAATGCAGCCTGGGATGCTGTCGGTATCCGCAGGATCCCCCAAGGGCCCTTTCAGCAGGGCTGCTCCTCAGCCAGTCATCCCCAGCCTGTATCCTTGCGAGGGGTTATTACCTCCTAGGTGTAGGGCTTTGCATTTGTCCTTGAATGCCATAAGGTTCCTATCAGCCCATTCCTCCTGTTTAGGTCTGAACAGCAGGTCTTGAGCGTATCAACTGGTCCCCCCCGCCCCCTCCAGTTTGGTGTCATATGCAAACTTGATGAGGGTGCACTCCCTGCGGTACTAACACATATTGTGAAAGTCACTGTTCTCCCAGCTAAAAGCAATATATATATTTATCTATATCTGTATCTATCTATATGTATCTCTTTTTTTAACTTGAATACTGCAAAAGAATATTTTGTGTAACTGTTACGTGCCATGTATTCATCACAACAGGATGTAAGTAATGGCTGTTAGCTCAGCGCAAACTACGTGCTTACTTACATCCTCACAGTCTAAGCTCTCTGCTTTCCTGTTCTTATTGGATTTCTTTATGCTGTTAATGAGAGAGGCAAAACATGTAATGGCAGGCTCATTCTCAGTGAATATGTGCTTTCTAATTTGTTGATTAGAGTAGCACACGCAAACAAAAAAAGCTGAAAATGAGCTCAGAGCAAAACTCCTGTATGTAAAAATGCTTTTCAGGACACTGAAGGATTTATTTGTTCCATATACCTGTTTAAGAAAGCATTGCTTTTCCAGAATAAGGTCAAGATGAGTCTCTGATCGGTATCTGGGAGGAAAGGAGGAATCTATTTTCAAACTTTTTTTTAGAACTCAATTGTTTTTTTGAGAGAACAATATCTGTGGAGTATCGATCGCCTGTGTCCAGTAGTTAGTCAAAGGCTATCTCCTTTGACTAACCCCTTAGCGTGGTGTCATCCTCCTTCATGTGATAGATTGTTACAATCTCAGCCAGTGTAATTACACACTAGCCAAGTGGGTCATTTATTTCTCTACCTTCACCATTTACCAAAAATCTCCTTTATCTTTGGAAGCCAGCTCTTCCTTTTGCAGTAAAAGCAAAATAACGGCACATAAAACATTAGAGTCTAAAACTAAGGGCTTGAAAAATAACTGTAAGACTAACTTTAAAAAACTGTTCTACCTTTTATGAACACCTAGTATACTTTTTATCTATCTTTTTTCCTAGTGTCCTAGAGAACAAAACACACAAAGCCAATTCATTGTTTTTCATGTGTCTGGTAAACACTATTTTTTATTTGTGAATGTTTTAGCTTTTTTTTTATTTTATCTGTTAACACTAGATGCTTTCACTTGCATGAGCATACCGTCTCCCCTACCCTCCCCCACAGCAGCTCTTAATTTATGAAGTGCAAAAGCTCCTAGAAGCACTGCTACTTTTTTTGCTGATGACAATGAGTGAAAGTATTAGATATGTCTTTTTGAACACAGTTTGTGTATGAAGAAAAGTATGTTGTTTCAACTTACATGAAATTGTACATTAAATTTGAAGCATATGATTGTATATTTACATGTTGGGGAGGAGAGAACCTCTGTAACCATTTCCATTTCCTTAGGACTGTTTTTGAGAGGAAGATCAGTAGGCTAGCATTTTTAGTATCTATTTCTATTTGGGAAGGACATGTATCCTTGTGAAGATGAGCATAAAGTAAAAGGACTCTGATCTTGACTATGTTACTTTGTTATCGCAGTATGAATGATTTCTCCTTTGGGCCCAGCCTTAAAGCTACGTGAAAGTCAAAGGCTAGGCTGAATGCCACATGCATGCATTTTCACTGGCTCTGAATCTACATTACCCCAGTTCTTCCTGTTGTTACCATATTATCACAATATAACCAAAAGAATTGTTTGCAAATAGTAAAGGAATCTAGAGACGTATTTTGTAACATTTTTTTTTCTGTTATAACTTAACATGTTTCGGCAAAATGGAATCTGGATTTTATACCGAGGGGAAAAATGTGTAAATTTGAGATTCTTCTATTAATATTAAACTCTCAGGACTTTATATGATTGCCACTTTTTGGTTTATATTTATTGCTTTCGGTGTCCCTATATATTTTTCAGAACATGTCAAGGTACTAAATCTTTCCAGTCTGACATGTAAGCCAGTTTATGTATGTTTATATTTGAACCCTGTGCTGAGACAGCTTTGTGACCTACAACCTCATTCTAATCTCAAATGTATGACTTGCATCTCAAACTCAAACATATTAGCTGGGGTTTTTTTAAGGGTAGCTGCAAATGGATTTTGAATACTTGAGCTTGTCCTGTAGTTTGGAGTATATTTTAAAATTAAATAATGCATTTTGGAAATGGATTTTCCTGCTTCTACTAAGTTACTGATGCAGTCCTTTGTCATATATCCTCTACAGAGGTGTATTCTGGGATTTAGGGTAACTTACTATATTTTTGTGTACAGAATTTTGAGCCATCCGCAGAAGAAACCAAACCTAAAGCTAAAGATTCCACCTCCTGTTTCCCAAATTAGAATTCAGTAGCAGTGTGCATGTAAATCTGTGCAGATAAGTAGCAATTTATTTCAGACCTTCCCCTCTTGGCTTCCCTATTTCTAATCCCTTCTATTATGTTTTGTGTCCCCCAGAAGGTACTCGGTCTTTGTGTGCTGCAGGTTATCTAAGAACCTTCTCTAAAAGAATAACCATAGTAATTTTGAGAGTATGTTGGGTAGGCTACATGTATGAAAATGTGCTAATAATGACAGGTGTGACTGCTTGCTTTATTCAGCACCCCTAATGCTTAGTCTGTTTAGCATATAAAAATGGTCTGAATTGTTAAAAGGAAAATGGATTGTCATAAAAGAACAAAGAGATGTTGCTAGACTAATGTTTATTCTCTTCTGAATCTCCTGCTCAATATCTCTCTTTAGAGTTTTTAGCTAAATGCTTTATGGAAGAACAACTTTCCATCCACAAGATCAGTTCCAAAATATTGTTACTTGCAGTATTAACACAGTAGCCAGTGCTACAAAAATAGAGGTGGTGTGACATACAGAGCAGAAATGGGAGAAAGATAGGTCCCATTTAGGCAAACTCTTAAGAGGCAGTTCTTCCTAATTAATCATGATTAAGGTAATAATATCTTATTTTTTTAAGAAAAATTGATTTATGCTATTTCTTAAGTAGTGGAGAGCAACTGATGCTGAATAAGGGATGATAATGTTGAGAGATGCTTCCAGTGTTTTTTTTTCCTAACACACGTGCTCTGGGTGTGTAAAAGATATAAATGGTATGTATGACAGTTCACATGTGATCACAGCCTTCTTTGGTTTGAATCTCTTCTGTCTACTCCACAGTTAGTGTATTTATTTCCTGGTAACTGCCCTCTTCTTTACATCTTTCTGTACTCTCTCACTGTTTTTGTATCTCTTCTTTCTCTGTCCATGGATGCAAGTACACACAATACATGGCCTCTGTCCCCGCTGACCTGTTTTCCAAGTTTCTGAATGCAGCTCCCTTGTGTGTCTTACCATCCTTTACTGGGGCATTCTACAGTGGATTTGGGAACCATTTACTTGAATCCATGATGAAATCTTGCACTTAGTAGACCTGATATTGAGGACAAGCATTACAACAAACGTACAAGCTTGGTGATATTTCATGGTATGAAAATCTATGCAATTTAACAGAGGGACAAGATGAGGCAGTTAAGTGATGTCCAAGTCCTCAGTTATCAGTGTCTAGCATGCTATTCTGGTTTCCACTTTTCTTGTTTAATCACTTGTTCGGTGTTTCCTCAAGATGTAGAGTAAGAGAGCTACACTGGTACTCATTTAAAATTTAGATTCATAAATGTCAAACCATCTTTAATTCCTGTGGAGAAACTGAAAACATATTTTCTTTAAGGAGAAAAGGTTATTTATTCCAAAATGCTCCTTCAAAAATGTTTAACTGTTTGGGTAAACACAGAGTATTTTTCAGCTGTTTGGTAGCTTAGACACAGGCAAAATTATTTACGATCTAAATACTAATTTCTTTATTTAGACTTTGTTATACTGTTTAGTGTATTCTGATAACCTTGCAATAGGATAACACTGACAACTGCTATTTCTTACAGGACTCTTTAATATAGTTTAATGAGTGTTATGAGGTTTTTTTGCAATATGAAATCAGCATGTTGCATTTTTAAGTTGAGTTTCAAGTTACACTGTGTACAATATTCGGTTATTTATTGTGTCTGTAGTCAGAATACACACTATGCATGTGCATTACAGTGCAATAATTAGCATATAATTTTCAACGTTTCAATGAACTTTTGTCATAAAATTTAAGGAGATTTTAATTGCTAGTAATCAGGATTGCATGTTAATAGGCTGTAGATAATTAGGAAACCATTTGCATTTCTCTTCCCACAAATTTTCTTAGTATTTAGACCCTCACTTAATACATAACTTTTTCTCAAGAGGGTTGAATAATCCTATTTAGTCACAGTAATAATAGATACCTAATTTTTTTTCTTAAGGTTTTATTTCAGTTCTAATGATTTTGAAAGGATTATACCTTTGATTAGTCAGATTTACTGATACTGGATGTACAGTATTTTCCCTCTGATTTCTAATAGGCTAGAACAGACTGTCAGTTGTCGCAATAATAGTAACATTGATTGTACATTTGTATTCCTCTATGGTAATGAAGATCTTTCTATTTCAGTTGCTCCAAATGTTCAGAAAAATATTTAGCAAATTAGTATGTGCCCAGGAAATTCTATTCCTGACATATTTGTGAATATAGTCCTGGAGAGCTAGGCTGTCTACACCCTCTTTCGTGTTTGTGGTACACACAAGAAATACTTCTTTGTTGTCCACGTCTGAAACAGTTTAAATAGCAGAAAGAGTCTGTAATAGTGTCACCACTTGATTTATTAAGGTGTTTTGGATAAAGATGTATTGGTAGAAGTTCTGCATATTTATGAAGCAAAGAGTAAAGACGTAAAATTGAAATAATTAAGGCAGCTGTTTGTTTGGTATAAGGCAAACAGAGAGCTATGTAATGGTTTTAATGTTCCTGAAGGAAAAAAGTAATAGACCGTTACAAGGTTGACAGTTATAATAGCACCTGAATTCATTAGCAGTAGGTGGGGCAGAAGCCACCTCTTGAGGTTTTATATGAAATGCTTAAAGAGACTATAGAAAATTGATCATACAAGCAGAAAATACAGCAAATTATTCATGCTAAAACTGTATTCATTTTAAAATATATTGTAGTAGATTTGGGGAAGTGGTCATAAAAGATAACTCGGATAAGTACAGCATTCAGAGAATTGTGTAAGAGAGTGAATCCAGTGCTAGAAGGAAGTCAGATTGCAGTAGCTACTATTAAGCTTTGTACTTTCTACTGTGGACTGCCTAGAAACCCAATTACAAATAAGTGAGAAGATTCACTGAAAAAAGGAAATGCTGCAGGAAAAATATTACAGATCTATAATATTCTTGTAAGAGAAAAGGTTACGTTGTGCCCCAAATCAAGTATTTTAAATGAAGAAATAAGTAGCTCAGTATGTGATGGCCATTAGTGCCTTGTACTACATCATTGTGTGTGTTGCACAAGCCAAACTAGGAGAAAAATTAAATGGCTGATGACAGAGGTATGTGAAATTTTAGCATTGGGCTTCCAGAGGAGTTATGTTTAATTTCTGTGTTATATGAATTAATTGCTTGCATCATTCTGTTATTAAAAAAAAAAAGGAATATCTGACATAATGGTGTGTGTATATAGTTAGATTGTACAATGACAAACATATTTTAGAATAAAAATGATAAACAAGTGAAATCAGATAGATTTCCCTTCCATTTTACAGATGTGATCTACATTTTTCTACCTTTTCTTTGTCAGATACAGCAGAGAGTCTGTGTTACTTTTGCTGTAGTGTACGGTTAGGACAACTGTAGTTTGAAATGGAAGGAACGTTCCTCCGTGTGCGTGTCTCATTTTGCCTCATTTGTAAAACCAGACAAAGTATCTGTCTGGTGAGACTTGTATGAAGGATAAAAAAAAGAAAATCTTTGCAGGAGAAATGTTGAGACTGTCTTGTCAGCACTGAATTGACTTAGTTTTCAGATTTTCTTCCATTCCCCTCTATCTGTTCATTCAAGTCAGTGGAAGAGGTGATTCTTTGTCTGAAAACATTTTCAGCGTAGGATTTATTCTGATCTATTTCATGCCATTCTCTACTTACAAGAAAACACTAGGAAATTCGGTATTACTTTAAGTCAATATGGTAGCACTGCAAGGTGTTTAGCATATTTTATGGGGAAGCTGGAATCCACTTAAAAGAATTGCAGTTATATTACTGGTTGCTTCAGAGCATTATTTTAGCAATAAGGAGTTTATTCCAAAAGACAAAGAAAAATCATTTGATTATTGATATCATCACACTCTTGAAAGATCAACCACAAGTGTAGGTGTATGTGGCAAAGACATTTCTAAAGATCACAGTTTCACTAGACAAGCACAGATGCAATGTCCTCATTCAGAATCGTAGAATCAGTGATAGTTTTAAAAATACGGTTTTTTTACTTAGCACATTGCTTGCAAATTGAGAAGTTGCAATATTAGGCTATTTTCATCACAGTGTTAGAGCATTAGAGCCTGAATGACTTTGAAAGAATAGTGAATACTGCATTAAAGCAACAGACTAAAATACTATTTTGGGCTGCCATCCATACACTGGGAAATACTTTAGAAGACTACCTCTTAGTCTTTGACATAACTTACATAGCTTAATATGTCAGCAAAGACGTCTAGGCTTTACTTGAAGTTGGAAGTTTTTTCTTTATGATCTGGTACCAGGAATACACAGGCAGTCTAAAGGATGCTGTTTTAAAAACACACTGAGCAAAACATGGCACACGCCTAAGATAGCTGCAGTTGGAGTACTGTATCAGCCCTGTAAGTGTGTGGGCAGGAGGAGAATTTTGCTGTCTGGTTCAAGTGAAGCATAAAAGCCATGGCACTTGATGTTAGAGGTACTGGGAATTTTCAAGCTGAACCTCTTGCTATTGGAATTGTTGCTTCTTTGATAAGGGACTTTTTATTAAAATAATGCAAGTACGATTTTTTTTTTTTGTGCAGTGGACAACAATGAAGCATGTTAATGATTTAATTAAACATACAGTTTCTGTACTTTCAGAATGGAATGTTTCTTTTGATTTTGAAACAAGTTTTTAATTTTTTTCAAATAACGTGTCAAGGAGGTACCAAGATAACTTGATTGAATTCAGTGTTTTGAACAGAGGTTTTTTTAACATGATTTTATTTTGCAGGAAATATTCATTTCTTAAAAGTCTGATTCCATTCCAGAAATTTCTGGAATTTTTGAAATTTAAAAAAAAAAGGTGAATCTGGTTTCTGCCAATTTTAAGGAATGACTGGTTGTAAACGAGAATTCTTCCTAGTCATTTATTTAGTGCTTCAGTTACAATCCCTTGGGGTGACAATGAGCAAAATATGAAGAAGACCTATTTTGCATCCCAAACAGCTAGCAAATGAAGTTAAAACAGAGCAGAGAATAACTGAGGCCCACTTGGATACACAGTTCATGCAGCTGTGTTATATGTACATTTTAAAAGCATTATTTAACCCATTTTTTTTTTTCTTTAGTCAATTGTTCTTGCTAGTTTATGAAAGCCTGAAAAGTAGACATAGTTAGAGATTAATTGCTCAATAAAATTATTTCTGTGTTTTGTATTGGACTTGAGAGGAAAGTATAAAAATGACTTAGAAGTAAATAAATCAGATTTTTAAAAATGTTTTGCAGTAATAATCAAAGGATGCGTCTTATATCCATCGTTAAGTCAAGCTTTTTATTAAAAGTGTTTGAAACTTGTCAGTATTCTTTCGAACTCATCACAAATTGACCTGAAAGCTTATATTTCTGGCAAATCTCAAATATTCTCTCCCCCTCCCTCACCCTGAGGGTTTTTTTATTGCTTGTGAACAGTCTGGTGGAAGAGCAGGATTTGCACTTAATTTCTCTTCACTAGATCTGTATATTCCATATATATATGTAGGTCGTAGCATGACTACTGAAATGTTTTTCCAAACTATTAAATAATAGCCTCAAAAAATTTTGCCCGTATATAACCTTTTACCTATAGGCCTTTGCCTGTCACACTATACCTATTAACACGGGTGAGACAGTGATTAGAAGAGAGATAATTGAGTCTCTCCAGTCTGCAGTGATGGCAGCTGTTGCTGACGTTCCTGTCCTTTGCCCATCATACCTTTCCCCTGCCAGAGCAGAGGTGGTCTGCTGCATGCTGAGCAGATGTTTCTCCTTTGCATAGTTATCTTTTGAGTGCCTTTATATACAAAAATCAGATTGCACTGCTACTGTCACTTTTATCTGATGAGAGGAAATCCCAGACGAATGAAGCTGGTTTTCTTTTCAGGCAGCTAAGCAATGTTGCTCAGGGGCATGTTCTCTTTCCTTGCTTCTGTTGCTGCTCACTGTAAACGTTTTCTTTCTGGCATGTTTCTTCTTTAATCCCTCTTTCCCTCTTTGACCCATATCCTTAATCCCATTGGGTTTCTTTTGAACTTGGTTATTTCTTAGTCTTCTGGTACATCTGTCTGCTGTAACTATGAATCGTTTGCCAACACCACATTTTCATCATTTTCCCTGAATATCTTTTTCCTCCCACAGTTTGTATTAGAGTACTTGAAGAGGTACAGGGAAACTTTCTGGGACTGGTCATTCTTCAACTTTGTGATACTGTGTCATTCTTTACTTCATTTCTTCTTTTTCTTCTTATCTTCTCCTATTTTTAGTGTTCTCTTTCCTTTTTTATTTGTTCAGCTTTCTTGTGCAATTGGTCATTATTCTCTCAACAAGTAGAAAACTGTAATGAGAGTATCTGAGATGATATAGATAATATAGTTCTGTATGTTAAATTCACCAAATACACTCATTTAAAATGTCCACTTTCTATGTGTCTGAAATGATTCATTTCTCTATTGCTGTATAATAAACATGATTTCTTTCTTGCCTGATATTCCTGGTAAGCTCTTATAAAAGTGGCAGTTGTTTATCACATCTTGTAAAATTCTTCTATGTGAATAGCCATTGTTTCTTCTTTCTGGTAGCTCCTATTTTCATTTGAAAAATATGTATTGCTCATGTATAATTAGAGGAGGAGAACTTTGGGAAAAAAATGCAAGTATGATATTTTTGAGATTACATTATCTTTGTGATGCAGGAGTTTGTTCACTGGTGTCATTTTCAGCTGACTTTTCACACTAAGTATCTTCAAAGGTAATTGCAAACAGAGTCCAGTGCTCCAGTCTGTAGAGATTAGCCCATTTGAAAAATAGTCTTTTCATTATTGAAAGTAGGCATGTGGCTATGAACTGTAACTGAATTATTTTATTCTGAGTACTTTCTTGTTGGTGGGCTAGGTGTACATAATGCGGAAAAATAAAACTGTTGGTTTCTGAATTCATGTTTGCCTATCATGGTAACACAGCAATTCAGCAAATACGGGATCTGGAAGAAGTGATGATCAATGATATCAAAGTAAGTGGTTGGGACCTGCTATATTGTGTTGTATACTGTACACTGTGTTTCAGGGAGATATGCATTGATTTAGATTTCAGGGCTAGCCTTTCATCCCTCCCTCTCTACGGATTGCTAAAAGAAGTTTAGCTATGATCTGTGCATGCTCAGTCCTACTGTTAATCCAGATTTGAATAGTGGAGTAGTTAGATATTTTTATCTGCTTCATTTGATTGCTAATGCCAGGTCTTTGCATTTGGGAACTTTTTTATTTATTTATTATTCATACATGAAATAAAATATGTACTTCTGGTAACAGTCTTGATGGTGTTAAACAATGTTGCAATTCTTGGATATAGTATATATAAATTGCAGATACATATTTATATTAATAAGATAAATTACTGCTGAGGAACATAAATACGCAAAGATGCTGTTAACATCATATTCTATTAAATTTTGTCATATAACTCTCTTATTACCTACATATGTGAAGGTCTGGCCAAACCATGAATAGAGAATCAGTATAAAAGCTTGAGAACCAGCCAAAACATGAGGCGTACCTTCCCTGTGCATTGCCAGAGTGGCTCATTTTTTTTTTTTTTTCCCCCACATAAGGTAGATTACAGTAGTGTTCCCCAAAAGAGTATTTCTTAAGGACTTGACTACTGCATTCAAGAGGGGAGAGTAGGAAATCGAGGGATGTGTGGGCTTCTGCTGTTCCATTAAGGGGATGCCTTTACACAGTATATATGCCCTTGAGTTTCCCCTTCCTCAGTGAATACAAACTGCTTGGACTGTGAAATAGAGGCTGACTAGTGTTCTCCTTATTGTAGATATGATGAGGCTTAATACTTCTCTGTTGTCATTTCAGTCTCCCTAGTACTGCTGCTTATTTATTTAAATATTTTCCTATTCTCATGCCCAAACACATTTTTTCCTTCCATTTCTACCTTTTAACATGCAAAAGTTTAAAAACTCTCCATAGATTTGCTTTTTATTAAATTCCAGCATGAAATACTAGTTCCAGTGCAACTGGTCTTCTACTTGCATACCTTCAACTAACCAACAGTCATGAAAAAAAAAAATCAGTTTAAAACAATTCAGGTTCTGTGCATTCAGAGGATCTATTCTCACTGGTTTAATTGATTTTATTTTGCTTTTTTATTCTCCATTACTCGTATAGCTTATCTTCCTAAAACTATACTGAATTTTGAACAGGTGAACAGCAGTAGGAAGCCATTAATGTTATAATGCTGAGGCCAGAAGTAAAAGTGGTCAGAAATTGAGACTAGCAGTAAAATTTTGCAAAAAAAAAAAAAAAAAATCAGAAATATCATGGTTTTAAGGTGGCCTTCATGCTGGTTTCCTTAGTTTTTTTGCTTATTCATATGCCATGAAAAGATATTGCAGCATATTTTAGTAAGCTTATATTACATAGAGAAGATTATAATTGTGTTATTTTTGTGACTAAATTTGTCGACATACTTTGTGGAAGTAAACACTGTTCTCATTACTGCAAGGGATAGTGTTGCTTGAGGTAATTTTTGATAATCTAGGACTTGGTATTTTGAAAGATCAACAAAGTTAGATGGTTTGGGATAGTAATCCTAAAAGAACGGCGTGCGTTACTTGTGTTCCACTGTTTTAAATAGTGACAGTGTCAAGAAGGATTTCTTTAAATGAATGAAGTTTATACAGGACATGCCATCTATAGTATGACTGAATAAACATTGATTCTAACCTTTATTCATGAAAGGCGGTAATCTCAAGCTAATGCCGCACTTAACTCTGTACTTTCAAAATGATTTGCCTGATCTGATAAATTATGCAGTCTTTTATTTTGACCTTGTAACCTTGTAGAGTTTACTCAAACTGACTCCATAGTATTTGCCACATTAGCAGTATAATGGCTGTAACCAGTTCTTGTACTACAGTTCATTCCACAGCAAAAGGTAAATACTGGGCCATGAAAATTTATTGATTCAATTACGTGATATACACATAGTACTGTTTGAAAAGTGGTTTTGGGATTAAGTCATTACATATCTTCTGTTTGGTCAAAAATCTGAAATATATAAACAAGGAAGCAAGCAAGTATTGAGAAATATAAACTCTTATTTTTACTGTATGGTAGAATGTGCTGTTAGACATCAATCTAAAAGTTGTTTAGTTCAAAGAACAAGTCAGACGTTGAACTCTCATGCCTTTCTCCCTGACTAAGGTAACTTTTGCCCTCAGTTGATCCCACAAGTATGTTATTATTTACTATGTAAATTATTTTTGTGTGTTCACTGTGTTATTTTTGTGTAAGAATCCAGGCTTTGCAGTTTTTCTGTTTGAAAAGAACTGATGACAGTACAAGTTTTTCTTCCCTAAACAGTAGAAGGCAAGGCTTCAAAAAGAAAAGACAAAAAAGTAGAATTGGTTTAAGCATACTGTCATTACATGACATCATTAATTTGTTTCATTCCATGTGGCCAATTTTGTTTCAGATAACTATGCTTTTAAATCTAACATAATATGTTTTTATCTCGCATTGGAATATCTGATGCCTTTATCTGCTCAAACTGAGGAGCAGGGATACTTTGATACAATTTAAAGACAAAATACAAAAATAGTTATCTTTAATTTATCTCTTATTGTACTGACTTTGAGTTTATAATATAGGCAAGGCAAATTCTGCACAACCTCTACTAAGTGAATTACCCAATGGCACAATAGTATTAAATATATGTATAATTATGAGGCATTTGATATATTAGAAAATTATCTGAAAGAGAGGCCACTAAAGATTTAGGATGCTAGTGAAAAGGAAAATATGAGGAAATTGTTAAGAACAAAAAAAGCATAGCTCAGAAGTAAAACTGATTATTTTCCTTATTTCTGCTTCTTTCATGACCCATCTTTTGTTTTGGTTTGGATTTTTTCAGGTGCATGTATTAGAAAATAATATCTCCATCTTTGAGGGGATATTTGCATTTGCTCTAGCTAATGCAAACAGGACAGTTGCTGGGAATTGCATGTGAGAAATGGAGGGAAAATACACAATTTATGTCAATGCTTTATGCAGACATCATTTTGGAGTTACGCTTACTCATGCATTTGGAACATCGTTGGGAGAAGGAAGACAAAAAAGAAGGTTGTTTTCTTCACAGTGGTTGAGTTAAAATATATTTACAATACGTAATGCAGTCCTCAGTATTTGGTCTGTAATTTGGCCCTGCCGATTAGTTTATGTCTTGCACTGAAGAGTTTTCTGTTTTCTTCCCTTGGGTTTGTTTGTTGGGTGCTGTTGGTCAGGGTACATGGTGTTGCCCCAATTCAACTGCAGCTCTGGCAGAATGGCTAAAGTTGCTTTATGGAGAAGTGTGATAGCCATGACTGATTAGAACACTAATATTTCAGAGGTAATTAGGAAATTGGAGAGGGGAAAATGAGTGGTACATGGAACTCTTGGTGTCTGATTAGCACATATGTCGGCTTCAAATGACCCAGTAAAAGACAAACTGAAAACTAGGCAATGACAACCTAAATTACCATATTTCCGCACTACAATGCGTCTACTACTCAACCTCACAATACAATTTTAGATTTTGGAAAGAAATGGCAAGAAAAGTGGGAGATAAAGTGTGTAAAGGCATTCCCTTCTTGGTGGGAAGGGACATGAGGATGGCCAGAAGGACTCTCGACCAGGAAGAGAATGGGGAACATGAAATGGGAGTCAAAATAACAGAGGGCTCTGGAAACTGAGATCTGCAGCTGATGAAAGCAATGGCTTCAGAGAAAGGTGAGGTGAAGGATACCTATATCCCATGAGTACTTACAGAACTGCCACTGAGGGAAGAGGAGAAAGGAAAACTATCTACGTTTGGGTTTATAATATTTTAATACTAAAATTGTTGTAGTTATGCAGGTATAAACTGTGTATATTAGCCTGAAGATGCAGCTGTAACCTTCTGTGAGATAAAGCTACAGAGTAATTTGACATATAAATGGTTTTTTTGTATCGTTTTTGCTGAACTGCATCCTGGCTGTGTATTTATTTCGATGATACTATTGGGAAGTCTGTTAGGAGAGAATTTCTTGGTGATTCTCAGGTGGGTTCAGTAAGGGTGCTGGCTTGATAAAGTGTCTGGGAGAAGGGCCACAGCAGTTCAGCTGCAGTTCTGAAGTTCTGAGTATCACATAGAGATGTCTGCCCTGGCTTGACTCTTCTGGAGAAAATTGCTGTACAAATTTGTTTTAAAAAATGCAGCACGCAAAGATCAGGGTGGCTGCAGGCAACTGCTCCCTTAAACAGGTCTGTTCTATGATAAAATCCATCCAACCAGAAGCTTATCTTCTTTCATAAAGCTGTTTTCTGGCGATGATTTCTAGACTGCCTGTGATTTTCCAGATGATAGCTAATTTCTATTATTTTCTACCTTTTCCATTTTCTGCCCTTGTTTCTTTTCTGTCTCTGCAATGGGGGGAGGCCAGGTAGACAGATGCATCTACTCCCCACCCCAGTTCCCTATGTTAATAGAGTTGTTAAAGTTACAAAGTCAAGAGCTCAAAAGTTTAGTGAGGGTCAGAACTTACATTACTTATTCAACCATATTTTGACCCTGCATGTATTATGAAGCAGGTTTTAACTGGAGATTTTCATACTCTTGCTCTCAGGGGACCATTGTAACATTTAGTGTACAGAATGACAACTGCTAAGCAGCTATTCAAATGTTGTTTGTGCTTGGATTTCAGTCAATAGCCCAGCTCTTTCTTGCTGAGGTAAAATTTTCTTCCTCACTTTAAGTGTTTTTTTGTTTCTAACACTGTGAAGTAGATTTATATTCTATACCGAATACAGAAGCCCGTGGGCTTTTTCAGAGTGCTTCTGTTATAGCATCTGACCACCAATCTTCAGAGCAATTTTTTACAGTGACTCATAACTATTCCCATTTTACAGGTGGCAAACTGAGGCACAGAAGAGATTAAAGTCATAAGTGTCCTCTGCCAGGTTTTCAAATTAGCTGGCCATAAATACACTATTTTTAAAGAGTAAAGCCTCTGTTGACTTCCTGTGTTGCTGTGGATACTCAGCAGTTCTTCAGTTTGGAGTCCAAGGTTTCATGCTTGCTACTGAGAAAATGAGAAATACAGTATCAGTGACCATCTGTGAAAAGTCAGATGAGATGCCCACTGTCATTTGTGTTTTGTACTATCTCTGTTGCTCTTCTCTGAAGACTGCAGAGTCATCTTTTCCAGCCATCTTCTCCCTTATGTGCCTTCAGATGTTTGCAATAAAAAGGGATCGTCCACCCAACTAGCAAGGGGAGTAGTCCATTGCAGTGAAAGACTGTGGAGATTTAAGGACGAGTGTTACAAGTGTACTTGTACTGGAAAGCAGTACCAGAGTGTGAAATAAATTGGGGATGTAACTAAATCCTCTCTTGCCATTATGTAAAGCATTGTGTGTCATCAGTATCTAAAGCTGTGATGTGATCCAGTAGATCAGCAGAAGCTACTGAACCTATCTATCAGAAAAATATTACTCTGTTAGGATTGGATGAAAGAACTAGTAGACAGAAGGTTTGAAAGTAAGAATGATATTGAGAACTAAGAACTGGTAACCTGTATACTTCCTGACATAAGAATAATATGCAATCAATTTAACCAATTTTTTCCCTTTATTGCTTGCTCATACCAAAAACTTGATATTTTGGAATAGGCATTTCTTTGATGTCTATATGACATTTCAAGGCATATAAATATATATACACACATATATAAAAATTAATGTTTATATATAATTTTGTATAAATATATTTATTTAGATATTTTGATAAGTGTCCTTAAATACTTAAGAGCTATGTAAGTCTCGAAATTTAAAACACATTTCATACTCTTTTTGTTCCTCGTTGGTGCAGAAAAGTCAAGTCTGGAACAGCGCAGTGTGAGCATTGCTTGGTTGGCTAGGTCTTTCCTAGAGTTTGTCATTGATTCCATATGTGTATCTACTGTCTAGCCTTCACGGTGAATGCTACCTTTTATCTTTGGGAAATCTTTAAGCAATTTAACTTTGCTTAGCTTATGGTTTGGTAATACGGAAATAACATAAGGAAAGTGATTTAAAATATTGTTTTACATAAAAAATGGAACTACTTATTCATTCATTATATAAATATAGCTCTATGTATTACTATTAATTCAACATCATTGGCTTTGATTGACATAAATGGTTATTATCAGCATAGTTTAGTCTTGAGATAAATGATCTTTCTATCAAGAAACAAAATACTGATTTTCTTGTAAAGAAACGGGGGATAAACTATTTTTGTTACTTCTAGTATGTTTCGAGCACATAAGTAACAGGTTAAGGGGGAGGAGTAGTCAAAAATATCACAAGTACTTCATATCATTTTCTTGCAACCTTAGCACTTCACCATGAACATTATAAATGACTGATTCTCCTTTAGGTACTGACTTGCTTTAGAATGATGTATGAAATAATATGTGTTTTGCATGTCCTGTTTGTAATGATAAAGGTCATATAGTATCATTTACATAATCTCTAGCCAGAAATGAACTCCGGCAATATCTTCTGTATAACATATACATTATCTGAGGTTTAAAACTCTCATTATTCATGAAAGTTAATTTTACAGTGGGTGTGAATGATCTATCTTATGGCTGCTTTTTTGATCATTCTATAAAATAATATGGAGCAAAGCCTGCACAAATAGCAGGAAAACCAGTAAAGAGTGATGCATTTGCTTGACTCTGTGTATACCCGATTGGATCTTGATTGATGGCAATCATTTGTCTTTGTCAAAAAAAGGAGAAAAATTCAGACATTGAAATAAGAGTGCTATCAAACTTTCTACAATGGCAGAAAGATTCTATTAATGTAGCCTGAGAGTATTAACTGTCTCTGCTAGAAAACGATAAAGAATGTTAATTTTTTTTCTTGAGCATGTTTAAGTGTAAACTGCATTATTTTGTCTATGTGGGAAGACTAAAAGGGGCATGCTACAGATTTATGGCATGCTGGAATTGGAATAAAAAGAAGAAAAAGAGTAAATTACAAAAAAAAAAAAGAAAAGAGAAACAAAAAGCCAAATACAAGAGCTTAATCCTTCTGATTATGATTTCGCAACAAAACAATAAAAGTTTAAGTAGCATAGTGTCGTAAAATCCTTAATGCTGCATTCCAATTGATATTGAAGCTTTGAAGACTAACTTCAAAGGAGGGTGAACAAGAGCAAAAAATAGATATAAAATAAACAAAAAAAAATAGACAAGCTTGGTTTTAGAAGTCCTTTTGTATGTCAGATCTAGGAATATTGACCCGTTACTTGAATGGGCTTTAAGGTAACTTCCTTATTAATGATACTTAGAAACACAAAGCGTATGCTTGTGCATAGTAGTGTATTTAAGGGGAAAAATGCTATTTCACAGTACAGTAATGCTAGCAATGCAAGAATACTTTTTCTTTTTAAATAAAGGAAGACATAATTTTATATATTAAAAAACCCAACCAAACAAGAAACCAAACCACCAAAACCCCAAAGGGTTAATCATTGGATTTATCATGCCGTTTGTATCTGTGGATTTTATTATACATCTCTTATGGTCTCTGGTTCTAAATAGCAGCCTTAAAGTTTGATTACTGAAACAATATTTTCTAAATTATGAACAAGGTAAATAGCCTCCATGAGTACTCTCTCTACCCTAGTAAGGCAAATATTTTTTTGTACCTAAACTTTTAAAGAATAAGAAAACTGTAGCATTCAACTTTGATGTTTACTAGCCCTTGATGCACCCTTAAAAATAAATATTTCAGAGATTGTCATTTTAAGGACAGCTGAAAGAACGGCCATATCAAAACCGGGAACCAGGAACTGCAGTTCTATCTAATACCCATAAGTAATGTGCGTTGTGGCCCTCATTAAGTCATTTTAAAATTTTTTGGGTTTTTTTGTTGGTTGTGTTTTTTGGTGGTTTTTTTTTTTTTTTTTTTTACACTATTTCTGCATTGTGTTCCTAAAAACATTTTCTAGTCTTGCCTTATTGCAGTGTGTGTCTGAGTATGGCAGCAGGCTCCTGATTCAAACATTAAAAGGCAGCATAAACAGTGTTGTCTGTCCTTGCTTAAAGAACCTTGTAGTGACATCATTAAAAAGTTCAGAGTTTTGGATGGATTCATTTGGTAACTTTCACGAAGCTGTTCCTACTGCTGCTGAAGATGCTAAGATGTGATTTTAGCTGGGGTGGTGGTGGTGTAATTTTTTTTTTTTCTTTTAAATGGTAGGGTAGGTGAGACATGACTTGTATGATTGAGATCTTTGCTGCTTTAAGGAGCAGCTGCAAGATTACTTCATGACAGGGAAATTTTGGAAGTGGAAACGCTGTGTGTTTAAATATACACACTATTTCACCCCCTCTCTTCAGAAAAATAACAAGTGAGCACCAGGCTAATGTTGTAGGGCAGTAATAAGATTAGGAGCTCCAATTTTCAGGGAGCAATAGAATCAGGATCACCTGTAATGTCCTAATTAGGATATTATAGGAGGAATAGTCTCTCTCTCTCTCCTCTCCCACCCCTCCTCCCCCAGCCTTCTTTCTGCTCTTGCCTGCCTGCATTTTCTGTCCCCATTAATTCTTCATCATATTTCTTTTTTGACCTTTTATTGTTTTGTTTTTTTTTTTTCCCCCAGGTTTTTGTCCTAGCCAGACCTGGTTTTGTGCCACCCCCTTCTCTACTCTGCCTTTTGTCCTAGTGGTTCCCAACTCTGTCCTCTTTTCTCTGCTTGATCACCAGCAGATCATGTCTGCATAATCCCTCCCCTCTCACATTTTTATCTTCCATGGCTTCCATATCTAGATGCTTGCTTTCCGGCCTCATAGGCTCTTTGTCTCTCCTGAATCTGGATGAAATAATTTCCTCCTTTGTGCTGCTTATGTTGTTGTGGATGTAGAGAGCACTGGTGAAAGACAACTGCAACTTTCTTTGTCCCAATGTCTCTTGATCTTTCTGGAGTAGCCACTTCAGAGAAAGTTTAGATTTTTTTTTTTTTTAGTAGATAAAATACTGGACTAGAGGAATTGTTCTTTGTTGGTCTGTGGGAATAACGCATGTTTGTCATGGACAGGAACTAAGACTCTCAGTGGGTTTGACGCACCTAAGGTCATGATCTGGGCATATGAGAAGTGTGATGGGGGGCAATCAGAGAGGCATGACGTAGGGAAGGATGGGCAGCATCTTCCAAGGTGTTTTACCATTAGCAAACACCTACTGATTGTATACAGACTGAACTTGCAAAGCCTTTAGCATGGCTGTATTTGGCAGCTTTGTACAGAGATAACCAAAGAAACACTTTGGGCAACAGCTTCTATGTGGAAAAATTAAAGTTCTCTTAACACGGGTAACTTTGACTTGTGAAATTTTATTACAAATGATTAAAATATAGTAAACAGAAATTAAAATAATACCTTAGAAGACTTTTGGGCAAGTAGAATTACCTGCAAACCTATATCTTATGAAACATTCAAAAGCCATTGAATCCACATCACAGAATAAATTCAGCCAAAGAACCTGTTACATTTGTTAATGCATTAATTTCTCATCCCCTGATCCCATACAGTGTGCTGTAATCTCTGTGATGATTGTCAGTCTGTCTCTCCTCCTGTCATTGTCCCCTTCCCTCATGGGAAATTTTTGGGGAAAATACCATCTTGCAGTGATTAGTATCAAAGATTGGTTACTTCTATCATATGGTTTGGTAAGTAATCCGTAGCTATTGCTGTGATTTGCTGCTTGCCTATATAGCTTCACACATGTATTTCATTTCCAAAGTTTAGCAAAGTTATTCCCTATAAAGAGGGTGAAAGTCTAGATGAAAGCCATCCCTTTTGTGAAAACCATATTCTCTATCCCTCTTAGTGACTAGTACAACAAAGTTAATTTTAATGGTGCATGATACTGAAAATGAATCCTGTGACCTTGAGAAGCTGTAGCAAAAGATCAAGTTTTATTTGAGTCCTTTTGCCATTGTTTTCATTACTGTATTTTTAATTTTTAGTTGAAAAATGTAGTACAAGTAGCTGTGTATATATTCAGTATTTGAAATAGTCCAAATTAAAATTCATAAGTCACTTTAAAAAAAAAAAACAAACTGGTTTGCATGTAAATTAATATTTTTTTATTCTTTTCTAGGGCTCTGTTCATTTCATTAATAACTGAATTCATCTTCCTTCCAAAATGAGAAAGAATGGTTTGTCTTCTGAAAACATTAACATTTTTACAGCAATGGAAAACTTTTCACTTTATCTTATCCTTGAAATCTCTTACAAAATATATGGGCTTCTTATTTTGAAAAGGAAAGTGAAAACATTCAATTTTCATGATGAAATGAAACAGTCTTTTCTCAATTTTGAGTGTCATTCTGAATTTAATCTTCCGTCAGCAGAGAAGCTAATTGCAAAAAAATATGCTTCTCAATTCTTTTACCATGTTTTTGTTTTAAGTGTTTTCTGTGATGGATTTAACAAACTTTGTAAACAAGGTTTCTTGGAGAAGTTGTATTATATACTGTGTCAAAATGTTTGGGCTCTTTAAATTTTTTCATCATAAGCTACTGAAAAAAAGAAGTTACCCTAGTTTAGCAGGGATAATACATGATTATTTCTAAAGCTGAATAATGGAGAAAGGTGTGACTTTACAGATAATTACACATACAGTTTATATATGCGGGAGGAAGATTATGTTCAAGGAAGAAATGTGCATTGTGATGCAGTATACCTAAATTATGCTTATAAGTATCTGCACAATAATTTAACAGTGATATGGTCTTAAATAATCTTCTCTGAAGAATTTACATAAAACAAGAATTAACATCTCCAGCAAAAAATGTGGAGAATTGTACGGTTGTTACAGAGAAGTGTTCTGCTCTCACATTTGCATTCCAGATTTTAAATAGGCAATTTATAGTTTTGTTATGAGTTTCTTTAGTTCCTCAAGGATTTTTCTTTTCAGTGTCCTTACTATTGTTTTTCATGAACATTAACAGTATCACGTACTATACAGATACTTGATTTATACACACACACACGGAATTCTGTAGTCTGGAAACTAAGGTTTGCCTGTGCCACTTAAAACTCTTTACCTTGGTGCCTAAGTGACACATTAGAGCAGAAATTCCCAGAAATTAGCACAGTCCCAGCCTGTTGGTTTTCACTGTAGTAATTCTTTCCCAAGCTCTGAACTTGGGGGCTGAGACCACTGATGCTTGGGTTTGTTTGAAGTCTGTTTCTCCACTGTGGATGAGTACTTGGAAGAGGAACACATTAGGAGGAAGGAGGAGTATAAATAGACAAACCACATTAGACTCAGGAAATCCCCTGAGCTGAAAATAGTTGGAAACTGGCAGAATATTAGGGGGGAAGTTGTACACCATTAATTTGATCTTACTCTTCCTTAAGCCACCACTGACATTTTTGGATGCAGAATTTGGGGTTAGACTTCTGGTGAGAAAAGGTAGAGCTGTTCCTGTGCTCTTTTTATCCAGCGGGTGCATTCACGTCCCTCCTCTGCAGGGGACAAGGAGTCCCTCGGGTGGTTGGTGGCCACTGGAGCGATGCAGGTTGGGTGCAGTCCAGTGTGAGTTACCCCAGATTGCTCAGTTCTCCTCACTGATGGGGACATTTCTTCGTGGTGCTGAGTGGCTGTGGGACAGGGTTTCTTTGCTGCACATGGCTTATCATTTCCAGTTGTGAGTGACAGTGTTGTGTCCATTTCATTCTCCTCTGTGATGGGATTGCTGTGTTGAGAAGAACGGCTTAATATTAAGAAAGTTGTATCAGTGTTAGGAAAGAACCTAAAGAGGTATGTTGTTTTTCCTATTGGGTGTTGGGTTTTTTTTTTCACATTTGACTTGAAACTCAGAATTACTGTTGCTGAGATGGCTGGTAAATTTGTCTTAAAAGCAAATAAAAGAGTAGCTGGCCGAAGAGGGAAAAGTTGGAAACCTTGTGAAGAGAGGTAAGAGATTCCCTGAAGAAAAAGCTTCATTGTCTTTTAGCATGTGTCTCTATGGATGCTAACGCAGAGGGGAAAGAAGTTGGGGGGGGCTATGCTCATTTTTAAATCACTGAAATGAAACAGGAAACATTTCCTGGTTTGTTGCTTCTTAAACTTTCATTTTACAGTCGTTATCAATCCTGTTCTGTAATGTTGGATTCAAATGCTAACACCGTTAGTCTTCAGTGTAAAGTAAGGATATGTGGAGGAAAGAATATTGCAATGTCTCCATATTGCTCAGTCCAAATGTTCGTGACCAAGTTACCTGCTGCTAGATTTCTTTTTTAAAATAGCTATAGAAAAGAAGTTTACATCTTCTCAATTAGCTGCTTCTGACATGTCACCGTGCAAGCTTTTCTTCCAGACTAAGCCCTTGAGTTACTATATTAAAGGAACTTCGGGTGGTTTAGCACTCTAATGTTGCTTATGCTTTACGCAAGCAGTCCTCTGGTTAACTTTTGTAACGTTAATAAGGATGCCTTCTGCACTTCTCTTTCGTTAATGTAGCCAGAGGATAGGTGCAATTTTCAGAGGGGGCTAGTAACTATCTTCAGAACCTTTATGACCCTTGGGGCATCAGTGGATCTCAGGAAGCAGTTCAGTAGCTTCAGCTAGCTTTGATAGGATGGGTGATTAAAGCTGCAGATATTTAGGTGAGCTCAAATTAGCACTGAGTAATCAGGCATGAAATAGTACTATATTTATCTAAATATAGGATGACAATGATGGGTGTGCACAGAAAAAACAACTATCAGCTAACAACTATGCCTCCCTACTTCTTGAGGTTGGCCCCAAATATGCACTTCGACCTTTCCAAGTGGAGACTCGAGCTTTTTGTTAGCTTATTCTCTCACATCAGCTCCCCATCTTGGGAACATTTTTCCTACCTGTCTATACCTTAATGCTGCTTCTCCATCCTCAGTAGTATGGTGTACGTGCTGTTTCACGCCGACTTCTGGCAGACGGTGCAGCAGATAGGTGTGAAGCAGTATTCTTTACGCCGCCTGCAGGGACTTGGTGTGAGCTGATAGCTACCACCTTGCAAAGAGCAGCTTGCAGGCAGCATCTGCACTTGCAGACTGTGTCAGGTAACAGTTTTGAACTTGGCTCTGTGTAGCGCCTATTAAGCACCAACCTTTTGTCTCCTGGTTCGTTGACCACATATAATAGAAGATAAGCTATGTTTTCAGGCTACTTTCTCCTTCATTCAAAGATTGAGTAAATTCTCTCTGTGGTCCAGGAAAGGGTACTTCATCATAATTCAGCGCTGTGTTTTTATTTTTAGAGACCTTTTGCAAGGCTTTCAAAGGAGAAATATATTTAATAAGTTAAGCCTTTTTAAAGGTTTTTGAGTCCTGGTGTTGTTTCCTGACTATGCTATGCTAGTATGGTAACAGTTAGGAGTCTTGCTCCATGTGCTGCTTAGTGGTCTTGCTGCCTTGTACTTATTGTTTCCTGTCTCAGAGAGCGATACAATGTTTGCAGTTACTTGAACTCTTTCTTACATATGTTCCTGCAATCATCACACCATGAAGTCATTTCCCAGATTTTTGCCCTCCTCAGATTTTTAAATCCTGAATTAAATCTCTGACAGAAGTGTTAGCCTTTAAATCATGCTTGAAGGATGGTATTATTTGGTTTTGGTTGGTTTTTTTGTTTTGGTTTGGTTTTGTTTTTTAATGTAAGCTTTGCTTTTAGTTATATCAGAGGTAATGCAGGTAATGTTGAAGTTGGGTGTCTCTAAGACTTGAGTACCCTAACCTGCAATCCAAATTGATAATACCTTTTCCAAGATATTGTTTAACAGTAACCAAACATGCTGTGGACCTGAGAGTTACCTATTCCCCCTAATGTAATTTAAAGCCAAGGGACAAACATGTTCAGATTAATTTGTGATTAAGCAAGAGGTTGAGGGGGGAATTTTCTTCTCTCTCCAGATGCACTCAAATTCTGTCCACAAGAAAAAGATAAAATGTATATCTTTTTGATATGTAGGCATTTAGAGACCTCAGAGAGGACTTCCTTCTCTTTATTATTCTAGGTTTAAAAAAAAAACAAAAAACAAAAACCCCATGGTAAGCAGGTCAGAGTTGTTCCATGTCTCATAATTTAGAGTCTCTTTCCTATCAAAGGAACTAACAGGTTGGTCTCTCTTGAATGGAAAACTTACATTGGCAAGGCTGGTTTGAAGGCAATTGATCTTTAATAGACCTTGCACCACCTTGCAGAGGTTCATTCTGGATTGGAAAACCGTAGCTGTCGTACCTAAGTCTCGGTCATCTTTCCTATTCCTTTCTTTGGTGTTTGTTGAATTGATGAGTTAATTTAGTTACTAGATACTAATTTTAACCTCTTTTTGGGGAAGAAAAATTGAACAATTAGTTTAGACCTTTCTGGCAGAGGAGTCTGAAAATATATATACAAAAGAAAAAAATTTTAACTTCCTTTAGAAGAACATAGAGCAGAAAAGTACTTGCTGAAACAGAGGGGTGCACTATTACATTTTTATGGAAGCAAGAAAAGTATCCAGCTGTTAAGAGAGCTATAAAAAAGGGATACAAGTTAGCCACAGCTCTTAAAAGTGCAGGTATGTGGGAATGTGATTTCATCCTGTTTCTTCTAGAAGAGATGGTAGTGAAGCTGAAATGTTTGGTGCAGGTGAAATGTAAGATTTCTGGAAAAAGCTTTACTGTAATTCCTGTGTTTAATACTTCTAGGGTCAGAACAATATACAAACAAAATAACAGATCAGAGGAGATTTTTCTTGTTTGGGTCAAAAGTTGATCTATATATCCAGAAATGCTGAAAGATTATAATCTCAAATTCCAAGCTACTGGAAAGAATTAATCTGAGTCATAATATTTCAATGTACTTTATTCCTCACAGAAAAGCTGCTGATGCTGTAATTAGTGAGAAAAGATAGAGGTCCTTTCTATGCATGTGCTTAAGGTGAAAGCATCAGAACCAGTAGGAATGGCTAAGGAGATAGAGATGAGATTGAGCTGGCTCCTTTATCTTATATCCTCCAACATATATTCTTATATTCCATTGTTCATTTTGGCAAGGAAGGGATGACTAAGTACTGCAGACTAAATTTCCGCATTATCAGACAAACAGCAAAAAGCCTCCAGTGTAATGCAGTGTACCTATTTTTTGTATATTATGGTAGTTATTGTTATTTTCAATATGAATAGCAGTTTATGGGATCTGTATGAACTGTAGTTATTTTGAAAAACAAATTAAAAGTTGTTGACTGCAGTCAGGTGTAGGATGTGCGAGATCTGGAAAGATTTATGAGCAACTAAGCCAAAGCATCCGGTTGCAAATTTGCTATACATTCATTCTTCCATGTCTGAGTCATGTCTGAACTAATTTTGCTCAAAGCCAGAAGAAAGTTTTCATGTTAACTTCTGATAGAGAAGTGGAGTAGTTTTCAGTTAATTCATAATTAATCTTGATGGAAATGCAACAAGAATTGAACTGTATCTTAAGGTGACTGTCTTTTAAAGTGCAGCTTTATTTTAGACTGATCAAAATTAAGATCAGTCCAAGATAAGATAGTGGTAGTGGTTGCAGAGTACATGATTAGTACTGTATCATGTATTTAAGTGAGCCCTCTTTGAAGTATCAGTGTGCACTGGAATGCCAGCACTTCAAAGAATGCTTCCTCCAAAAAAGCTGGGGCTGTGGTTAGCCACCAAGGGGTTAATAAAGATCAAAGAGGAGCATACATAAACTCATACATAAACAGAGCTGTTTTTAAACTGGAGGTTAATAACACCCTCATCTAGGACAGCAACACCTTAAAGGTGGGCTTGTCTTTACCCTGACACGGTGCTTTATAATGTGAAGAGGGAGACTGAAACATTTATAGTCAACGTTTTTTCTGGCTTGCTTTTTAAATGAGAAATTCAAAGCTTGTCAATGCAGAAAAGAGTCTTCGTGATATCTGAAATTAGCATTGTTCCTCTTGTTTTGTTTTGCAAGCTGGTTAGATGAGAATGGATTTTTGGTATGATTCAAAACACAGAGATCGGGAGGCCTGGGCGGGGAATTGTAGCTGCAGTGTCTAACGGGTGGTTGAGATGAAGTGATAATATCCTAACTATTTACTGTATGAAAGCACACAAACAGCATTTCTACCAGTTTTTAAAATGCAAATCTAGGAATTACAGATCTGTGCTGTTTGTACTGTCTTGTTTATACGGGGAAATAGCATGAAACATCTGTTAAGACATGCTTCCCTTACTGACATTCCTGGTTTTTTTTCCTCTATACTGGAAGTACATTAGGTTTAAACTGTACAAAGGTCCCCTACAACTGTGCAAAGGTCCTCAGAGTGACAGTTCCGTGCTAACTCCATGTAGACATTGTGCCTCAAGTTCATACCCTGCTTTTCACATCTGTTTCTTCTGAAAGATGTGAAAAAGAATGGCACTACTTCTCTTCTGGGAACACAAGACACCCCACCCCCTTTTGATAAAATTGAAGCACAGATAAACACAAAAGTCCTTTTAGGAAAAAAATCCTTTATAGACAAAGTGAAGTGTTTTCTTGGAGAAGGATTAGAAGAAGCAAATAGACTATGCTAATTTAATGGATTACATTAATGTTCTGCATAATTGATATTATGCCAAAGAAGTTGTACTCGGTGGCCTTGGGCCTTTGTTATGACCAGTTCTGTAACTACAGTAATGACTGTGGCAGAGATTAAGAGCCTGCCTGTGCATGATGTTTTTTGCTTAAGGGTTCCCAATTATTTCCATTTGTGGAAGTCTGTTTTCTGAAACTATGGAATATGAATGTCTATGTGTGGGGAAAATGAAGATAACATGAGAAGGCACAAACTCTGCTAATATTAGAGTATGATTACATGATATGTCTTTTTTGATATCAAAGACGTTCTTTCTCATCCTTTCCTTCCTTCCCCTCACCTGCACATTTCTTTCCCTTATTTTTAGTCACATAGTTGCTGGTGAGACTGCAGTGTAAACAAGTTACTAATATAAAACAGAATAAAAACACTGAACCCTAATAAGCCCAGATTGTTACTGTGATTCAGTTTAGTGTGGCTGCACAAATGCTTACGTGAATGCAACGGAGGGAGGGACGGACGGAGAGTAGAAGATCTTTAACTGGTTTTGCCATTGAAGAAAATATAGGTGAGGTAGGTAGCATTTCCAAAGATCTCAATGCGCTTATCAGGAGTTAATTAATCTTTAATTTTCTGAAGCAGATACATTATCAGTGAAGTGCTGTGAAATACATATATTGAGATAGAGTGTAGCTGGCCAAGTAATATTTTAGTGGCAGCTTTCACTTAATACTAATCAAACACTTTCCTGTGTGCTTTGCTAATACAGGTAAAGTTGGGAATCGGATCAAGAACCTGATTTACTGAAAAACAGTCATTTTCCCTACTGCATCAGTACTCTGATTTCGGTTTACCACACAGCACCAGAAACACTTGTGCATGGGATCTCTGCATGAAATGCTGAACTTGGTACTGCTGCTGAGAACTGGCTTGTCACATTACATCTTCAGTGTTTGCTTTACCATCATTAAGCTCAATGTTTTATTTTCCAAAATATGTTAGATATTTTTGATCATGTTACAAATTAATAACACAGCTGGATTTACACAAAATATTTTTTAGATTAATACTTACAGACATGTAGCTAATCATAGTAATGTGCTCTGGTATAACTTGTTTTTTTAGATGACAGTTTGTGAAAGCCTGTTACGAGAATATAGAAGGGCTTCAGAAAATGTACTTGCTTTCTGAAATTGCATTTTATCAAGTCAGTTAGTGGAAGATACCTTGCATTTTATTATTACATGCAAAACATGAGAGATTTTAGTTAATATTCTGGACATCCATCTGTGTGAAAATGCAATGGATTTCAATTTGCAAGATAAAGCAGTCTTACATTACATGATGCCCTGCAGTCTGCTAGCAGTACTCCACCAAGATTTCTGCAGTACTTTCTAGAACTTCAGCACTTTTATCTTTGGATTGACAATCAAATGTGAATGCTTATTGCTTCTTTTTTTTGGAGAAAAATGTTTGTGTATCTTGCAGCAGATGTCTGTCTTGAGTTCTTGAAGTATTTTACATAGAAGCAGAAGTTACCTAGATAGAGAGCAAGAAATGTTCCTGAACAGCATTAAAATAATCCAGCATATTTTTTCTTAAAAATTTGGCATCACTATTTATGTTTCATGATTGCTCTTTCATGTAATTTAGAAGTAGCACCTGATATTGTGCATTTGATGAGCCATTGCAACCAAAATGCTGAATAAATTAAAACCAGAAGTTGCGGTAGGCTTGCAGTCAGTGATGAAGAAATTGCAGAGCCGCCTTCTTCCAGGTTTCCTTTCAAATCTATACTGTTGTTACTGATGAATAAGTGGTGTTGCCGCTCTGCGTTTGGTTGTCTACGAAACTAATTTAGCCTGGGTCTCTGTGTTTGAGCATTTACACCTTAGAAATTGCCATCAATGATTGATTGCCTTACTGATGGTCTTAGCGGAGAGACCAAGGAGTGATTAGGTTTGGAGATTGACTTACCTGCTTAACTCTACAGTTAGAGTTCCAACAAGGAATATGTAATCTGGAAATTTATCTTGGTATCTTCACATAGGTTTAGGGCATGTGAATGAGGTATTACGCTTACATCACGATCACCACCTGTGTTCTCGTTCCATGGCCTGGGAACAGCCTTGGCTTCCAGACATGTCAGTGCAATCATTTCTAGCAGTACAAAATTCACGTTGACTAATGTTTCATATCTGTGTTTAACATACATAATTGCCATACAGCAGAGCAAGAACTGTTTGTCTTTAAATAGTAGTCTGTGCAAAGGCTGTAACAGCAGACTGTGCTGGTCTGAGTCTTCATAACATGTTTTTTCGAGGGCATACATACTCTAGTTTCCATCTGCTTTTAAGTTTGTTGCAATTGTCTTTCATGTGAGTAGGTGTTTTGTGCCTTTAAGGCTAGACAGCCTTCTAGATAGAAGAGGTCATTTAGAGCTCTAGTCATCCTCTGTCTCTGTAGATGATTTCTATAATGCTGTGCTGCTTTCGCCTTTCCTTCCTTTTCTTTGTTTCTCTTTTCTGTGCTGTGTTTGTTTATTTAGTACTTCACTAATCTAAGGATCTGAAGGGATGCTTCTGTGGTGTGCTAAAATCCATTCTCAATTAACTGGTGGCCCAGGTACAGCCCTAAGACCTCTCAAACTGTTGCTTTTGTAGATTTACATTTTCTTTCCTCTTCCCCACTTCGCAGTGTCCCTTTTCTATCCATACTAGTGTGCTGGCTGCTTCTTTTCTGTGGTCGTAGAGGTAGCAGAATATCTTGAAGTACACAGTGGATAAGGCATTACAAGAAGTAATTCTTCAGCAACCGCATGATCTTCTCGTCATTCTCTGGTTGTACTGCTTAGATTAAATTTAGGTCTCCTGTAGGGTATGAGGACCAATAGGTAATTCCCACACCTAAAATTCCTTTGCTATAACACCATAATAAAACTAGTGCACCAGTTGGTATGTTTTGTTTCCAATTGTGTTAATCTTTGAAACTGGTAGGAAAAATAGGTTTCTAGTTCTTGGAAGGAAGTTCTGTGAGCATTTAAGCTTTTTCCCATTGACCACAGTGAAGTGACTTTTTCTTTTGCATGACACACTCAAAATCCTGAGAATACAGGTTATACTGGTCATTCTGTATTTCTTCTCAGATCTGTACAATTGTAATAATCTAGTTAGTTACATGGGAATTGAGAGGAAGGTTTTATCTCAATTCTGAGTACATAGCCTGGTAATTTGGGGAACTGTTTGAAAAATAAAGCAATATAATGGTTATGCTATTTGAATAAAACACTTAATATCAAAGCTTTGTTTCTATTCAGTCAATATTGTTACCAAGGAACCACTAATTACTATGTATCATGTTAGAGAGGGCCCTGACAAATCCATGCAAATCATATGATTTATAATTCATAAATCCCCAATCCCCTGAGAAATGTTGCTCGTGCACTTACTCTAATTGAGTACTTAGGTTCATTGATCCAGTCCATATAGCACCTTTAGTCCATATGGCAGCCTTTATTGTAGGGCCAGAAACTTCTGTTGTCAAATGTCGCCCGCAGTCGATGGCACTATACTGTTCCCCAAATCTGCTTACTTGGCCCTTTGCTTCATGCTCCTTCAGTCCTTCAGCAGTCAATTCTGCCTGAATCAGAGCAACATTTATGTCTGTCTCCCCCTGGCTTTAAAGGTACAAAGTCTGCATGGTACAGCGTTGCCTTTTGGGGATGGGACTGCAGTGGTGAATCGATCTTACTAGTAAGCTAGTTGTTCTGGAGTAGCTATGTAGTATACTGGCTTATATTAGTACTAATATGCATCTGTCCCAGTAGCTGCTCTGAAAAATGGCTCGCTTGTAAGAATTAGACAACATAGGTATTTATTTTTGGCTGTGCAGGTTTTTGTTGGATATTTTTCTGTGTGTCGAGTAGATTATTTTTTTTACCTCATAATACAGTGGTTGCCAATAGTTATAAAAACCCAAATACACAGTCTAATAGTTGATATGTTGTTGTTTGTGAATAATCAATGCACTGGTGAAGGAGATGGAATCCTATGCGAATTTCATATGCTGAACTGAAAATAAAAGTAGGGGACTAAAGATATATTATGTTTCAGGATAATAGTTTGTGCCTGATCATTGTTACCTGTTTTTCTAATAATTTTAGCTTAGTTTTGTAATGTAGTATAATTGTAATTGTTATCCAGAAGAATGGCATCACTTAATTCTATCAAAACTGTAGAAAGATAGATGAATGACAAATTAATAATTTACCATCTTTGCATAATACTGTAGCAGAGAATACCAGAAGGATTGATGGCAGAAGAGGTTAACAAATTTTAGCGGCTTCCATTAGCTTTTCATTGTCATATGTTTGTGGTGCTGACTGAAATAAGCTTTGTAGGAGATCTCAGTCTAGGGAACTAATTACTTGTGCCGATTGCCATACTGATGAATAGACCCTCATTGTATCATTCCCCTGAAGACGAGGAACAGTCTGTGATTCACGACTGCATCCTGGCTGATATTTGATAATAATTTTAACAGATAAATGTAGGAAGGCAGAATGATGAAGTGCCTATCCATGCTCTACGACTATCAAAGGCATGCACATAGCCAGCTGTGTTCTGCCTTTTTTCTATAATCACTAATGGAGAATTTTAAGTTATTAATCGACCTTTGAATAAACCTATATCTTCTCGTGTTTTATAATTTTTGTTTGGTTAATTCTTCAAAAATCATTGGCCTTTATAATCAAAGCATTCGAATTTTAGCCTGATTGTGACACACACGAAGTGTGAAAATAAGGTACCGGGGCATTTGATTCTGATACTTCAGTATTTTTCTGAAAGTAAGAAATGAGGAGGATGAAGAATAGCACTGCCTTTTCTTTGGTGTTAGAAAAAGGCATAGAATTTTAATGAAGGTAGATGCAAAGACTCTCTCAATTTTTATAAGATTATTTTTAGTCACAATTTTTAATGTCTTACAAATTGTGTTTGAGAGTAGGGTTATGCAAATTATTCTGGCTTTTGTTACCACGTTTGTTTGAAACCTTGATTTACCTTAAATAAAACTCATTTCTGCCTTTAGACCTCAAAACTAAGAATGTAGATACCGAGTATTTTTAACATTGTGATCTCTAAATTAGTTGTGGCTATTCATTTGTCAGTGTTGACAGGTATACTTTCTATTAGCTCCTGGACAAGAAATGGAATATATATGCATTTTCATCTATTGTTTTAATACTAGCTATGTTAACAAACAAAATCAGTGGTTTTTAATTTGGGCATGCAGGTTTTCAGGCTATCGTGGCTATTCTGTGCTTTAGGCATTTTCTGTTTGTTTATTTGCTGTACCTGAAATTGGCGTTTTTTTGTACATTCTCTGGGCTAAAATACTGTTTTACAGTGGCATTCATTCATGATCGTCTAACAAGATAGTAACTGGCACTTATATATGACCATATTAAAAAGATCTACGTATATTTGGAGCATACAATGGAAAATAATGAATTTGATATAACCTTTTCTAGACGCAATTTTTTAAAAGTATGCCTTCAATATAGCAATTATTACACATCATAACATGTAGTTTTTAATTAAATGTAAAAACACAACTACATAAACCAGAAATCCAATCTGATTTGCTCGAAAATAGATTGCTGTTTCACTCTCCTGGAATGGTTTATTTAAAAACAGTAAATGGAAAAGAAATGCATTTTCTTGTGTTGTTCTAAGCCTCAGGGGCTAAATGTAATGAATATTTTAAGAGATTATTTTAATTAAATTCCTGCACATCTAAACAGAGTAATATTTTATTATCACATACATAACCATGTAACTGAGGTATTCATTAAAGTTAACACTTTCTGGACCAAGAATTCATGGTATGATTTACTGACCTTGTGCAAAAAGGCACAAATTAGGAAGAAAAATGAAGGGGGACAGACTTTGATTAATATAGGTAATGCTATACCATATTTATAATAGCCTTTTCCCTATTCTGGTTTATAAATGCAGTCACTGAGAAAGGTGCCCTGCTGAGGCTGAAATGAGGCTGAAATCGGAGCACATGCCACTAGAGTGTGGGGAAACTGATCACACTGTCAGCAATTCATTTCAAAATGATGTATTTAGTGCTCATTTCACCTTCCAAGAAAAAAGGGAAAGGAGTTCCTTAGACTGGAAGGTGATATTGTTATTTTCAAGGACATACCTAAGTAAAAGATTGCAGAAAGGGGGGAGGTTAAAAAAAAAAAAAGGCAAAAGCAGCGCAAACAAGGAGAGCTTTATGCAGAAATTCAGCGCTACCATGCTGTTTGATAATTGCTAACATATGTGGCTCCTCTGTTTCATTGTAGTCGTCCTCGTGAGTTCTGGCGCCTTGACTACTGGGAAGATGACTTGCGGCGCCGGCGACGATTTGTGCGTAACCCCCTTGGATCGACACATCCTGAAGCGACACTAAAAGCAGCCGGAGAACATGGTCAGTGTAAAATCTGCTTCTTGCCAATAGCAGCAGGTTACAGTACGTGGCAGTAAAGACTAGACCTTCATTCCTATAAGATGCTAGAAAATTGTCCCAAATGCCACAGGCTTTTGTCATTGCATTTCAGACACGTTCAATACAAAGATAAACTGACCGTTACTTCATATAAGCAATGGTGGTATTTGTTAAGCTTCTTCATTACATCTTAGTTGAGCTGGCACGTTGTGAATACTTTGCATACAATGATTACAAATACAGTTCTCACTAAGCAGAAGAAAAGTGGATGCAATTTTGCCATTAATCCCTGGACACACTTTCTTGTGGTAAATTACCTATTTATGCTTTAGTAACTTCAGAATAAGATCTTTCCCATTCAGAAATCCACAGCAATGATTTTAGTGAGCCTTAGCACATATCTGCCTATCGTTACAGATACATTAAAAGAAAAATAACACTTCTAAAGCTAAACTGTATTCAGACCTTTGCTTATGTTTAAGTCCAAGTGTTTCTGCAAGAATTTGATATGGAAGAAATAGTAACAAATGCTGAAATGTAAAGTATTGTTCAAGCAGCAAATGGTAACAATGATTTCTACCCGGTGATTTTAAAAAAGGAAATTGCATTTTTTAACAGGGTTTTTTCCCCCCTATTTTATTATCAGGGATCACTCAGCTACATGGTGCTATGTCTGTTCTAGAGGAATGTATTTAGAAAACTAATACAGCAATCAGTTTGAGAATTCTATAATAGATAAACAAAACTTTGGGGTTTAGTCTAGAATTTTCTGTCTTTGTGATCTAATAAAGATACATTGATAAGGTAGAAAAATCTCTCTTATATTTAAAAATAATTTGCTTCTAATTAAAGCTGAGCACCCTTCACCTTGAAGGTACATGTCATGGAATAGAATAATTTAAATTTAGGTCTTTTTTTCTTTTTTAGCCTGTGAATTACTGCATACATATATCATGCATACATATATCATACATACACACACACACATATTATATGTGGAAGCATAAACTTTATGCTAATTTAAAATTATTAAGACTGTTGTATGAATATAGAACATCACTGTCGTAAAGTTAGTTTCCATCAAGCATCTTAACCTCTTGCACTCAGCCTTAAAGAGCCATTTCTGGAAGAAAATGTCTACAATATGTCAGCTGATATAATGCCAAATGTGACATCAGTCCTCTAAAATAAATGACCATACAGAGAATAGTCAATAAAGTGATCTGAAAGCAATGTTCGTAGAGCCCTACATCTTTGACTATAGAAAGCGGAACGAGATGTAGAATTAATTAACCCACTTTTTGCTTTGGGGCTTGTTGTTCTTAATACTGTGTGTTGTTTCTGCGCCATGGACTTTAAGGGCACAAGGTTTCTTTCTGTTTAATACTCCATGGATAAACAACAACTGCCCCCCTTTAATATTATGTTTACTCTAAATTAAATAGATCTTGTCACAGTTTTATGTATTCTACTCATATTTTTGTATTTAATCTTCATATTGTTTATCAAACTACTGAAAAAAAATCTTTATTTTTAGTGCAAAATATTTAGAGCTCCTACCTATATTTATGTAACTAATTCTTCCATGAGTAAACACACACTAATACAATTACTCATCTTTCATAGTAATGTGATCTTTTCACCAATCCATGCTATATTTCAAGGGCTATGGCTCATACTCAGTTTGTAATTGACAGGAGTACAATTCTTGTCAATACAAAAGAAGAGTGACTAAAAGTAGCCCTATTTCATAGGTAGCTAACAGGCATAGCTGGTAGCTAAACCTGGTAATTTAAATAGAGTTAATTGTTTTCTGTCCGCCTTTCTGTTCAGAATTTGACATCCTTAACAGGCTTCTAGTATATTTAATTTCTTGACGTTGTTTGATTCTGAATTTAATTCCATACTGCCTTTGTTATCTGTTGCCATTCTGTTTCTTTATCTACCCAGTGAATATTCTAGTTTACCTTAAGTCATTATTTAATGTGATTTCTGAAAAGATAGATAATTACTATCTGCCTGAGCATGCGTACATATGAAACGGTCTTGTTCCAAGACCTTCCACTGGCAAGGTGTAAAATAGATGACCAAAGTACAAATTCAAGTTCAACTGGGAACTATATATAATGTATAGGAATACAAAGGTGGGGTTTTTTTATGGTTTGGGTTTGGGTGTTTTGGTTTGGGGTTTTTTTTTGGTTTTTTTTGTTTTTTTTTTTCCTTTAAGTCTCAGAAGGTACAGTTGTCAGAAAGGTCAGCTGGAGTGTTCACTTGATCTATTTCTGAATTGTGTTTATAAACTTTTAATATTAACCAATATCAGGTCAGAAAATCCAATTCTTTTCAGATTTTTGGAACCAGATTTTCATGGCCTCTTTTCATGATGTAGATATCCTTAGAATTTGCAGAATATTTGCCCCAGTATTTTATGATTTATCAATTATTTATCATTAATTATTCTATTTCAATTAATTTTACATGTCTCTGAAGCAAAAGCATTTTTAAATAATGAATAAAAGGTTCCCCACTGCCTATTTAAGCTTTTCTCAAAACAAAACAAAGCAAAACCAAAACCTGAAATTGGACATAAGGGATTTTGGCAAAAGGGAGACAGGGGAAAATAATGCATAAATAATGGGAAAGTACTATTGCAGTAACCGTGCTTGAAAGCATGGATTTTAGCACACTTTTCATTAGTAGATGCACATTATCAACTGCTTGGTGTCTTTCAAATAAAACCAGATGTATTCTCCGCCCCAGAGAGCTCACAGTCTAGGAAAGATCACAATTTGCGACTGTGAAAATTACTCAGAAACAATCGGAAGCCTAGATATTGTTCAGTAAAACCTAGAGAGAACAACAACAACAACAACAATCAGCTCTGTTGCAGCCTAGTTATGTGTCTTAGTAGCAAGAACCAATCTTTTCCAGGGATTGATTTGATTTGAAGGAGAACCTCTGGTGCAGAGGTGGCAGAATAAATACCTGAAGACTAATGTTCTCTGTTCAGACAATCAATACCAGCCCCATGACTATACTTCTGGCTACCTTCTAGTTAAAAACAAATTTTTTAATTCTGACAATTTAATTGCCATTCCCAAGTTCACATTAAGTTGCTTGGGAAAAAAAGGCTTTAGGTAATTTTTCAAAGTGGGGGGAAGAAAAAAATCCTTCCAAAACAGCTATTTATAACAGTCAGTCCAGTAGTGTATTGTGGGGGAAGGAAAGAGAGGTGAAGGTGGTTTGGTAGAAGTTTGGGATGGGAAGAGTTAACTCTTTTCTATTGTCCCTTTCACCAATTGTTTAGAAATGGAACCAAAATACTTACTTAGGTGTGAACGTGCAAATACTGAGTACTTTAAACCTGTTGGTATTTTAGATTGACCCCCAAATACAGTATTTTGTGAGAGAATCTTTAGCTGCTAGAAAATACCTTATCAAGCTTTTTAACAAGTGATTTGTTGTTTTTTATTGACGTTTGTTAAAAACTTGGGGAGAGGGGGATTAAAACAGTCTGTAGGATTTCCATCAAGGCAATAGGTGGAGTTCAGAGCGTTGTGACTGCAAGGGACTAGCAGACGATCACCTACAGTATGGCAATTGACTGGGCAGTTTTCTTTGCCTCAACTCAAGGGATGAAAAAGAAGTCTTACAAATAATATTTAAAAAATCTGATATGAAGGTCATCGTTTTTTCCATTGTTATCTTTTTTAAACACATAGGAAGACTAGAGGGAGGCTTCTGGGAGCCCGTTTTTAAAAAATGTATAGTAAGGGTTTTTTAATGCATCTTTTCCCTGAATTGCTTTTCCTGATATATTTACCAGACATTAAAAAAAACAACAACCAAACAAAAAAACCCCACCAACAGTAATATAAGTATCTTCTGTATCATGCTTTCTAATACTTTATTTTTCAAATGGCTTTTAAAAATTGTATTTCGCATGTAAGGTTGTCGTAGACAAACCATTTAAAATAATCTGTCATTCTGTGAATGCCTTAAGCTTGTTTAGCAATGTAAGCTAAACTATTATTTTTACACCCAAGTCTTCCAGAGATTTAACTGGAATAAATAAGACTCTCTGCAGACACAGAGATCTGTTTGCAAAAAGCTGCTTCAAGAAACTGGGTCTTACAGAGCAGTTTGGGAAGGATCGCATGGAATTACACTAATGAATTATAATAATGAAATTGCCGTGGTAGATAAATACTCTGCCAGCAGGCTGATATGTCCTGTGCAATCCATAGGCCGTGCCTTGAAGTCTTGATCTTGAAAAGGTTCATGTGAACGTATGCTTAGATCTGCAGGACTGGAGCCAGAAGCCCCAGCCCCACCAAGAACAGGCAGGGCTGGCAGAGAGCAGTTTGGGTTAGCAGATGACAGAGCAGGGTTTGGGACCTGAAGTAAGAAATCCAGTGTGATACACCTAAGCGCATACATGGGAACTGAATGTGTCACACGATGTCACGCTCTGTCATACGTATCTCTAATCAGTAAATATAGAAAGAGACCTAGACTGTGGCCTACCTACATAAGTGCGTTTATCTACAAAAAACAGGTGAACCCATGTGGAATACACGCAGTTCTATACAGATACTCGCGTGAGCGTGCGTGTGTTGGTTGCAGCTGTAGTGCTTTATTCGAGTCCGTACAGAAGCAGCAGATTCTGGTTCAGAGCGTGATGTCTTAGTGCCTTCCAGCAGCTAGTATCCGCTGATGTGCAGACAGGCTCTGCATCTTCCTGCGCCTGGGCGTATACACGTTTCATCCATGTCAGGAAACGGGGGTAACGAACATCATATGCAAAGAGATGACAAAAATTTACAAAAATGGACTAAAATAACTTATGGTCTAAAATCGTTTATTGAAAAAGGCAGTTACATAAGATGTATGTTTTTGAATCAGTGTAATATCATTAGTTGGGGAAAGAAATAAAATCTGAATATGTGACGAAGATGAGGCCCAAGGTGTACACTTCTGTTATCCAGTCATCTTTGGCCTGGAAGTTGCTGTACTGGTTTTATTTTTTCTTAATGGTAGATGAGAAGAAAGACTGAAGGACATACTAGTATTTTGGACAAGTTGTGCTAAGTATGATCTTGGCTCTCAATTAAATCTTAAATGACACTAGGTAGAAGGCTAGTTTGAAAGAGCATCTTCAGTATAACACAGATTGTAGTAAAGGAAGCAAAAATGGCAGGTATGTACAGTGCAGATGGGGTTTTTGAAACAACAGTTTGCCTGTATTTTTTTTTTTTTTAAAAATTATCTTTGAGTTTATCCCTGGGATGGTTTTGTTCTATTTTACTTTTTTTGATCTTCAAGAGAATGCCGGTAGGCCACTGAGTAACAGTGCATGTGGTGTATATTAGTATACTGTCGGTAATTTTACTGCTGCTAACTTAAAATCCTCAAGGGGGAGTTAATTACAGGAAAACCTTTCTAAATATCAGCTGCATATTTTCCATGACAGGAAGGTTTTCAGCTCATGTTGAACAACTCCAGAATCTTGAGTTATCATTATTTACACGAGCATATTTTAGAAGAAAGTAAAATGTGTGTTTGTACAACGCAGTTAAAGCATTGTAATTTATTTTTAAAGGCTTACTTACAAGTGGCAGTTATTGGTCGGGGAGAAAGGATCATGCATAAATTGCATTTTATTTTGTATGGCAAGTTTAATTTCCCTTTCTTTGTGTTTTTTTTTTTGTTTGTTTTTGTTTTGGGTTTTTGGTTTTTTGTTGTTGTTTGGTTTTTTTGTAAGCACGAGGCCTAAACCAAACCCAGGGTATTTGGTGGTTTGGGGCGGGTTGGTTTGTTTGTTTGTGTTTCTTTTTTAGTTTTCACTTAATTGAAAAGTTTATTATTTGCAATTTATGTGCATATGTTTACTTGAACAATTTAAAATTTATATATTGCCACTGGGGAATTGCTGCCTTCTGTAAATGTTTGCAGATTAACATATTTTTAAAGTAAGCCAGTGGAACTTCAAATCAAGTATGGCAGCAATCAAGAGAAAGCAATGAGCAATGTGTTGAAGTTACTTGGTCCTGGTCTGTTTGGTGAATGTTTTCAAACACGGCTGTGCCACAGGCATTCTCAATCTATTTTTTAAGAAATAGTTTTATTTTCAACTTAAAAAACCCCTCAAACACCACGTACACTGCTGGTTTTTGGCTTTTACCACAGCAAGTGGTAACTTAGGTGCAGAGCGAGTGATGGCCTCTTTTTTTTCTCTTTATTTTTCTTTCTTTTTTTTCTTTATTTTTCTATTTTTTTTTCCTTCTTTTTTTTCATTTTTTCTTCTTTTTTTCCTTCCCCCCCTTTTTTCTTTCCCTTTTTTTCTCCCCCCTTCCCCCCCTTTTTTTCTCCCCTCCCTTTCTCCCCCCTTTTCGCCCCCCCTTTTTCCTCCCCCCCTTCCTCCCCCTTTTTTCTCCCCCCCCCTTATTTCTTTCCCCCCTTTTTCTCCCCCCCCCTTTTTTTTCCTTTTCCCCCCCCCCCCCCGCAGTTTTGAGCTTGTAATTTAAATAAAATAGATTCCGACCTAGCAGTGCGGAGACGAGGTGAGGAACACTCCCAGGTAGCACGGCGCTCCCTGGGCCAGCGCTGGCCTCCCCTGCGGCAGCAGGAGCGGGCCGGGCCGGGGCGGCGGTGCCCAGGCAGGGCCGTGGCACGTTTGCCTGCCCCGTTACCGTGCGGAGCGCGAAGGGTGCGCTCTAGGGAAAACGACCGTTCTGTTTACTTCTCTTCCACTCCGAAAATTCAGCTGTGAGCACAGGACCGTCCCTTGCAAGGACGGGTACCGTGTCGTTGTGCCTCTTGGCAGCAGGTGCGCGCTTTTCCCTGCCCCTGTGGCCGACACCCCCCCCCCCCCCGCCCAGGCCGTGAGGCGGGGTGCGCGCTTCTCTGCCTCACGAAGCCACGTCTGGCTGCCGGCGGGCCGCCTCGCCACCGGCAGCGGCAGGGACGCGGGGCTGCCGCTCCAGCGCTGCGGGAGGCCGCCCCTTCGCCGTCCTCGTTCCCGGGGAGCTCGGCCCGCCCCCGGGGATCCCCCGCCAACCCCGCCCCGGGCTGCCGCCGCCTCCCGCTGTCCTGAGCCGCGGAAGCCTCCGCCTGCCGCCCCGGGCGGAGCGGAGCCGCCACCGGGCGCAGCGTACCTCACTTGGGCCGCCGTGTAGGCGAGCCCCCGGGCCGGCCCCCTCCCCTGCCCCGGTTCCCCAGCTGCTGCGGGTTTGCCGGGCCGGGGCCGGCAGCCCTCGGCCTCTTGCGCTGCCCCCGCTGCCGTCCCGGCGCGGCGGCGGCCCCCGGGCGGCTCCCGCCGAGCACCGTCCTGCCGCCGCGGCCCGCCGGGGCCTCCTCCCGCCTTCTCTCGCTGGGGCGTGCTCGGTTTCGGCGCGGCGGCGGTCCCCTCCCCTGGCAGGGAGACTGCTGGCTGCTGCCAGGGCAAACCGGTGCTTGAACGCTGGGTTGGAGAGTGGGGTAAGGCAGCGGGCAGTCGGGACCTGCTTCCAGCAGGAGAGCTCAGCCTCCGAAGGAAGGCTGCAGGGGAAGAGAGCCTCTTGCATCCTTTCCCGCTCTGTTATAAACACTTGAAGGAGAGTTAAACGCTGCAGAGAGCTCTGGGTAATTTTGAGCAGGCTTAATAGGATTAAAACTAGATGTGTCCTAACATTAGAGGATTAAGACAGGTACTTTCCACAGCTAGTCCTAAACAGTTTTCTTCCTGAACTTTCATTTAAAACAAACCTTACACTTCTTTGTCACTGTTGCCTCTGCGACCTGACAGACAGCAATGTGTCCCTCTTTCATTTCAGCTCCTGATGAGGAGGATATTCTTGTTAAAGGAAAACAGTCCATCAAGAGTCAAGTTTTAGGAAATCAGAACTCGGAAAGTGAGATTCTCTTGGAAGGTGACGACGATATCATGTCATTCATGGAGGAAAGAGAAGTGGAGAACTTAACGGGTAACTTCAGCTATCTAATTTTCTCCTCAGCTTCTTTACTATTTAAGTTCTGATCTCCCCTGCTCTGCACTGAATCGTGTTTTGGGATACACACTGATAAATCGTTCCTTCCCATAATTGGGCCATTAAGATTGTTTTCTGTGGACCTCAGATGCTGAGGGTTTACTTGAGAAGAGCTGTGTGTTTTCTTTCTCTGGCTTTAATAACCTCCTTGCTTCCGCAGTAGATGTCTGTATTCTAGGAAACCTTCCTTAGAAAAAGTAGCTCTGCCTTGAAGAGGGCTTCCTTTCTTTGTTTTTGACTGCGTTACACTCCTCAAATCATTAGACCTAGTGGACAATTAGGCAAGTTGTCTGTAATTAAAGGCTTTGGAGAGCTTTAATTTTTTTTTCCCCGAGTTCATAAAATTGAACATATTGGTTATTTACTTGGGTTTCAAGGATCTGTATACTCACTGGATTTAACTTCTTTAAACCCTTGGTCATTCCCCCATTGAAGTCCCTTCTCCACAGACCATAGTCGTATTAGACTTCACTTTTTTTTCTGAAGAAGAAATAGTACTTCAGATCTTTGAACTTAATTAATTTTACTCAGTCGCATGCAACCTTTACTGATGTCGCAATCTGAGTGGGGTGGGTCCATGTCTGTACAGTTCAAAATGTAAAAACAGAGGAACCTCCTTGGTTGAGGGACTGGGAGTTATAAAGAGTCTCCATTGTTATTTGAGGAACGTGGTTTTACAGGGAAAATGCAAACTTATCTGTGGTGTTCTGCTTTCTCAACTGGTATCCCATGTACATTTACTTTAGGGAAAAATGTCATTTCTTGCATAATTCTGGTTCCCTGAGAAGCTAGTAGTATAATCTTACATTGATACATATCATACATATGATAATTCAGTGGAATTACTGGAAGTGATTATTTATTGGCAGTTTGCTTATCCCTGAACTGCATTCCACTCTTTTTATTTTTTTAAAAGCAAAGTTAAAAATGCAGCATAATGAAAAAAGAAAAGCTGCAAGGGAAGAGTGAAGTAAAATAAAGTAACGGGAGAATAATGCAATGGCATTTTCTGTATGTGAATCTTTTTTTCCCTTTCTACCACGAGCTTCCGTCTCAACAGCCTTCTCCATGTTTCCTTCTCTTTTATTATTCATTCACTGGTTCGAGTAATACATTCATACTGTAATAGAGGTGAAAGGGGAGTTTAATTATATAATCTTGACAATGGCAATAGGATTAAGAAGTAATCCTCACTAATAAAGTGGTGTGGGTTAGAAATGAAGTGGAAATTGTCAGGGGTCTTCTACAGGACCTGGACTGCCCCAGCTTCTGCAGCTGTCTGCTTGCCCTGTAATTGAATGTCTGCGAGTGATTGAAAAAATGTTATTTCTCCTCTGGATTACATGCTAATGTACAGAGGGCAAAGGGAGACAGCAAAAGAACACATAGCTGCTTATTTCATCCATTTGTGGGGGTGAGCTTTGGGAAATCATGGCAGTTCCACAGCTATCTCATGCCCATCTGCAAACACAATGTATTTGTACGTTGGGAATAGAGGGCAAAGCTGCTCTGATCTCAGCAGAGCATCTCTTCTTTTGTCCTAGTGGCACACATTGAGATTGATGCGAGATTAAGGACCATCACCCTCCTAACAATCGATGGAAATGACAATTCATCTGAATTTTTTGTCAGTTATTCTCACGTTGATTACCTGAACGTGTGTACCTCATTTATAGATGCTTTATTAAAACAAAATTGTCTATGTCACTTTCGTATCTTCCACTGTTTTACGAAAGTCAGCTAATACTACAGCCAAGTAACTTCATTTCCTTACCTCTTAATCAGCTGGATGACAAACCTAACCTGTTTTCTTTCTGTATGCGTTAGTTTATATAATAGGTTCTGCATTGTCAGATCCATGCTGAACCTATTGTTTTCAGTAGTAGTCTGATTTGTCCCTGTGATAAGCCCTGTGGAGATGTGATTATTCCAATAAAAATTCATTCAGTTGGAAACCAACCCTCCAGCTGTTTACTCCCACAGTCCCCGAGCTACACTAACACTGTATGGAATCCTTGAACAATATTTAATGTGGAATCAAAAGCATCTTTAAAACATTTTACTTTAGGCTTTATAACATTGTGTAGCCTTAACAATAGATTTCTAGCATCCATGAGGGAACACTTTACAGTTGGACAACTTTGAGCCTTGACTGCCCTGTTCATCTTTGTGGAAAGCTATCGAAACTCTCCAGTACCTGAAGAACACATCTGACAGTAAGATTTCAAGTGCTCATGTGTGCACTCTCTCTATTGCATATAACAAAAGGTATGCAACTCCCCAAGTTTCTCGAAAAGAAAATGCGTCTGAGCGAAAACTACATACTGCCATGCTAAAGCCAGCTCTGGCACGTATAACGTATGCATCAGTTTGCAATTGAGGCTGCTTCAGTGTTCGGCAGCACAGAGACACTGTAAATCTATTACATATGTTCTTTTCCGGGATAAAAAGAGTTTTGCTTTTTAAGGAAGAGCTATGCTCTTCGCCTTATTTATTTTAATATTCTAGGCTTGAAAAGCAAATAATTTGCACTTGTGCTCTCTTCCGTTTTGAGTATTGGTGTTTTCACTCTTTGGCAGGTCCAGTTGCCCTAAGCACGCCAGCCCAGCTTGTGGCACCCTCAGTGGTAGTGAAAGGCACTCTTTCCATCACTCTTTCTGAGCTCTACTTTGAGGTGGATGAAGAAGATCCCAGTTTTAAGAAAATCGACCCGAAGGTAAGAGATCATTGACCCTGAGCTCTGAGAGATGATGACAAATTACCCAAGACCTTTAATTCTTCATTTGACTGCCTTTACCTCTATTGGTCCGCAGTGTTCCTGTTTTAATAAGTTTGTGACAGACCATATATGTTACTGAACTTCACGTAGGTGACACCTCCTTTCCTTCTCCTTTTTCTCCCCCTCCCACAATTCGACCCTACTTGAATGTTAATTAGCTTGCTGCGAATAAAGCTCCAGGGAGGCATCTTAAATAAAGACATCTTGAATCACAGGCCTGTGTGAATACTGGAAAGTTCAACGAGGCTTTTAGCCCAAATGCTTTGTTTTACTTTCCTTTTTTTATGTAACGCCAGTGTAACATAGCGCTAAACTTCCTACACTCCTAAGTTTTCAGTGCTTCTGTATCGTATTATTCTCTAACAGATTTTACAGGGCCTGTTATTATTTATTGTGCCTAAGCAGAAAACGTAATTGCCCTCTTAAAATACATTTCTGAACTGACTTGCTAATTGCCACAAACTTTATTTGCTCCGAGTTACTTGATTACTGGTGTTTTGTTTAAAATCAGTAACTTTCAGTAAAATTCCTATTTCAAAGGCAGTATATTGTGCGAGTAGCTTAATAAGGTTGCACGTGAATGTTTTCTACAGTATTACAGCAACATTTCAAAAGCATGACATGATTGGTACATATTCTCTGTCAATTTAAGCACAGCGATGGCTCTTGGTTTTTTAAATATCTGCTTAGTATTAAACAGGGTAATAATTTCTTTGTGAAGGGGAAAAAAGTCACTGGAAGAAGTAGTGGTTTTCTGCTTGTCTGTAGAGAATACCTTGTGTGTTAAGCGCCAGTTCAGTTCTTTGTTCCTAGTAAGTAAATTGCTGCTGTCTGTATTAAAAATGGCATCGGTGGGTCTGAAAGCAGGGATTATCATATCCTAGCAAGGAATAAATTTATTTTGAAAAACAATGCTCTCAGATTCTTAGAACTAGAATTTAATACAAGCAACTAACTAGAATTGTGATTTTTATCTGATACAATAAGTGAGATTTAACTTTTCTTTTGGTCCTGAAGTATTTTTGAAATTATTTCAAGTATGAGATAGCTCCTAAAATTTTGATATGCTTGCTCCTTCCACGGTGTTTTTTTAAAGACATTTAATGGTAAAAAGGATATAAATATAAAATGTAAAGACAGTTTGCTACGTTACCGTATTGCATTTTCCATCTAAAATGTTCTGCTTTGTATTGCATTAGCATGAGAAGAGTCTTACAGGTCTGCATTATTCTGCATTTTTGTTTTCTGTGGTTAGCACATAGGGCGTTTGAGTACAGTTCCTAATTCTTACCAGTCCTGTTACGTCTTTTATGGGGACATTGACATACAACGTATATTCAGCTTGCTTTCTTTTCTCCTGTTTTCGAGTATTTGGTAGTGGTTGTTTTCTTAACTGTGAGTAGGCGTTCTGGTTTGATTTTACTGTATCTTTAATTCTGTATCCGAGAGATTTTATTTGGGTTTATAAAAGGAGGAGTTGGTTACATGAAATACAGGCTACCCCTCTTACGTTCTACTTGTGATGCTACTTTAGCTAGAGGTCTTAAAAGAAAAAATAAAAAAAGACTTTGTAATGTCTCTTGTGAGTGAGGCGGGGTTAAAAATCAAATCTGAATATTTTTACTTTAAAAAACAAATAAGCTTACAAGGCAGCTTGCTTTCAAGCACGAACGCCTCCCTGCCCCACCCTCTGCTTAAGTTACCGTACCTTGATAGCGGTGACGAGAGCTGCCGTAGAAAATGTCCCTCGGAAAAAAAAAATCCTAATCCGCTGTAGCTCAGGCGGCCTGTTTAATTAATGAGACTTCCATCTGTTTGATAAATTTAAGTTCCTTGTATATTTGTCTAAACTACTGAAAAGAAAACATTGTGACAAGCTCCTGCAGAAAAACCTGCCGTAGAGATAGCATCAGCAGCGATAAGATCAGAGTTTATATACTCTTACTCCGGGCTGTTTTCAGAAGGAAAGGGTAGCCCCGCGGGCTAAACCCATTTTGCCAGGTGAGCCAGGATCGGCTCTCCGATGACTCCACGAGAAAACTTGTGAAGCACGGCCGGGCTTTACCGCCCGGGGTGGAAGAGGCTCACGGTGCAGCAGCCCGGCTCTCGCCGCCCGGGGCCGGGGCCGCCCCTGCCCCGCCGCCGCGGTCCTGGAAGTTCATTTCCCAGGCTGCTGTCGGACGCCTTCATTTCGTTTTTAACTTAAAGACAAAAGCAGCTCGAATGCGAATGGCTATTTCTTTCCGGATCCGTCCACAAAGAAACGGAAGTAGTCCTTTGGGGCAAGATCTTACATTTTTACTCCCCCCGAAAGGACGCCAAAACTTGCTCGAAACGCTGCGAGCCGGCTCTGAAATCTTTCGGGCGGCTGGGGCAGATAACGCTAACGCTTTTAAAGCTCGGAAATGCGTTCCCGATAAAAATCCTGCAATTATTTCTAAGTCGTCCTGAGCAAACTTAAAGCGAAATCGCTGCGGCACGAACTGCAAGGAACGGGGTCGAGCTTGGCTTTGGGAGAGGGGGGAGATCGGCGGGGTCTGCGCAGGGAGCGGCCGGGTGTTCGCGGAGGCTCGGGCTGCCGATCTGCTCGGCCGGCTACGCTGTGCTGCGATTTTATGCTGTACTTAAAAATGCGGGGAAAACAAATGTTTGTTTAAAAAAATATCGACCGCTTGCTCTAAAGCGCATTAATTATTCAGGGTAGATCTATACTTCCTTCGTGTCAAAGTCAAATGGATAGCGCCTTCGCTCGGGGAAGCGACAGCAAATAGCGAGGAATTTTTAGAACAAAATACAAGCGCTTGAGATTTACCGGGGAAGAAAAAAAAAAAGGAAAGAAAACTATAAGGAAAAAAATAAAGGTGACGAGCGTAGGGTCGGAAACGGCATGCTCTAACTCTGCCTAAATTCTGGCGAGCTGCTGCGCGACGCTCCATATATTCGCAAGATTTATAAGGGAAGCGTAAAGTCCTAGAGATACGTTGTCACATGCTGAACGACAGAATAGATAAGATTGTTTTTCTTAGATGCGCTATTTTTATAGAAACTAGAGGGAAGTTTAGGAGCCGTCGATGAATATGCCAAGCTAAGGCTTCGGCTAGGTGTCGCGGTTAGACTAGCTTTACATCTCGTGGTTCCGTTTCTTTTAAAAAATGTTACTTCTGAGGTTCAGAAAGAATCTACTCGCCTGAATTTAAGAACCATTCACGAAAAGTCAGCGTAAAGTTAAAGTAATATTTTTATTACTATTTGCAACGAGTCAGTTGTGGGGCACATAATCTGACCTTGGCACCGAAATACATTTAACATCAGTAAAACTTTTTTAAAGGGGGATTTGTACATATAGTTAAATAATTTTTCACTTGGTGACAACATTCAGGCAAACGCGAGAGAATAAGAAAAGGACTATACATGGATTGGAAAAGGTACCTTTCGGGTTTCGTTTTGAGGTTGCGCAAGTCCGATCGCTTCTCTTTTGCGTGACTTTTTACAAATTCACATTGGAGGGCAGGAGGAGAGGCTCTTCCCTTCTTCCCTGCAAGGCGGTGAGAGTTTATCCGCCGGGAAACCCGTCGGCAAGCGTTCGGGGGCCGAGCTGCAGGTGGGGGGCGCGGCGGGGCCGCGTTTCTCTCGCCGCCTCTCCCCGTCGTCGCTGGCGTTAAATAAAAAGTTTTTAGGCGCTGCTGTTGTTGCTTACGGAGGGGCGCGTTTCGTGCGCGGGGGGGGGTGTGTGTGTTAACCCTATAGCTTGTCGAGGCTTTTGGGATTGGTGAGGATTTCCCTGGCTAGCCTCCAGGTCTGTTTGGCAGCGCTTTCCAGGGCCGAGTGGGGTTTGCCCTGAAAGAGGTCTAGGTTGGGCAGGAAGTAGTGGGGGCAGCGCCGGCACTGCAGGCAGGAGATGAGCTGCAGGAGGATGCCGTTCAGCCGGTCGCCCAGGCACGCCTCGTCCCAGTCGGTCTCCCGCGGGTGCTTCTCGCACTCGTACAGCAGCAGCGTCTTCATGTGGTAGTTGTTGAGGGGCTGGCCGGGCAGCTCCAGGTGCCGGTCGCGCAGCGTCTTCAGCACCGAGAGGCACTTGTTCCTGCAGCCGCCCATCAGCAGCCGGTTCTCGGCCTCGCCGAACTGCAGCACCCAGGCGTCGCTCTCGGCCGAGCTCTGCTTGCCCGTCAGCGAGTAGCACTCCTTGGAGAGCAGGTTGAAGCCCTCCGCCTTCACCTCCGCCACCCGGTTGGGGCCGGGCCAGGGGATGTGGGGCATGGGCCACTGCGCCGCGCTGCGGGGCCAGATCCCGGTGCACTTGAAGGCGGGCGTGATCTGCACCACGTACCGCTCCCGGATGCGGAGCTTCACCTCGCTGGTGTCCGCGATCATCTTCACCACGTCCCGGTAGCTGCACTTGTCCACGGCCTGGGCCACCAGCGTCTGGAAGCGGGAGCGGATCTTGCGGGCGGACAGGTAGCCCGAGGCGGTGATGAACTCCACCCAGAGCGACATGCTGCGCTTGCGGCCGTCGCTCAGCTTCAGCACGGCGCAGCCCGGCAGGGAGCCGTCGTCCACGAAGTTGAAGACGCCCATCTGGTTGAGGTAGAGCACCACCTCGAACTCGGTGGGCGAGATCACCTCCAGGCCCTCGTAGCGGGCGTCGATCTCGCTCAGGGAGCTGATGAAGCGCGGCTCCTGCACCTCCACCTCCTTCAGCACGTCCGACACGACCTTGCACACCTCCCGGATGGTCTTGGCGATGGCCGCCTTGCGGGCCTGGCAGCGCTCCGTGTAGTATTTGTTGAGCTGGTAGACCAGCTTGGCCTGCGCGGCGATCATGTTGGGGCACAGGTCCGGGCTGTACACCGGGCTCTCGCAGTACGTTGAGGGATCCAATGCTTTAGCGGTGGCTGCAGCTTTGCGGAGGGCACCGGCCAAATCGCAGACCCCCACCCCCTCCGGCAAGAAGGCGGCAGCGGCGCGCCAGTGAGAGCAATTAAAAAAATCGGGGAGGACGACGAAGCACAAAGGAGCGAAGCCCGGCGCTGCCCCGCCGAGGAGGAGGAGGAGGAGTGCGAGCCGCCGGCGAGCGGGGCGGCGCGGGCTGGGCGGCGGCGGAGCCGGAGCCGGTGCCGGAGCCGGAGCGGCGGGCAGCCCCCGCGGGCTCCCGGAGCGCAAAGTTGGTTTGGGCGGCGGTGGGGGCAGGGAGGTCTGCGCTCAGGCGCCCACCCCCCCGCGCAGCGACAAAAATGCTGTTTCAGTAGTTCATGGAGAAAAAAAAACCCAAACAAACTTCCCCAGGACTCGCAGAAGGTCCCCGCAGAAAAGCCGGTCGGCGGCGAAGTTTAAAACCGCACACGATACGAGAGGAGGAGAAGAATGCGAGCAATGCCCAGAGCGGAAGAGTGAACTCTCTGTCTGTCTGTCTGCCTCTCTCTCTCAGTCCGTGGCACCGCCAGAGATGTGCATGAGTTTGGCTGCCGCTCTCTCAGACTGTCAGGGGGTGTTGTTGAGTTCCCTTTTCCTGCTGGAGGCGTTGGCTGAACCCGGCTCTGTGGCTTTCTCTATCTTTACGCGCAGACGTGGGCACTTGGTCTGTGATCTCTCATTCCTGTCCTGCAGCTCTACATAGATTGTTTTGAGAGAGAGAGAGAGGTTGTTGGCTTTGGTTTGGTTTTGGTTTTTTTGTTTTTTTTTTTTCTTTGCACAGACTGTGTTTTATCCTGAGCGGGAGGAGGGCGTAGCTGCTGTGCCCGGGATGGCTTCTCCTCCCCCTCCCCACCCCTGGAAGTGCGCGCCGAGGCTCTCACTTTCCGCGCCTCTCCTCCTCCTCCGCCTCCTGCTCCGCCGTGCGCCCGTCTCTCTCCGGCCGCGCCGCCGGGCCCTGTAGTTTATGAATGGGGCCGGGGCGCGGGCGGGGGGCGGGGCCCCGCCTCCTACAATCGCCGCCGAGCTGTCAGCGGCGCGGCCAATCGCGGCGGGCGGCGGGCACGGCCGGCGCGGGGGCGCGCACACGCGCCCGCGCGCTCCCCCGCCTCCTCCCCGCCGGCGGTGGCGGGGCCGGGGCGGCCCGGCCGCTCCGCGCTGGGGCTGGCCGGCGGTAAAGCCGGGGCGGGGGGGGGCTGCGGGCGGCCTGCGGCCCGCCGCGGGGCGGGGGAAAAAGCTGCAACTTGGCCGTGGCGGCCGGGCGAAGGGTGCGGGGAGCTCGCTGCTCTCGCCGCGGGGAGAGGCGGCGGTGGTGCCGGTGCGCGAAGGGAAGCGGGGAGAGGCGTGCCGCTGCCTCGCCGCAGGCATAAATCTTCTTTCGCTAACGCCGGGCTGCAGCAGTGAAAGTGAGACCGTCACTGGAGCAGAGTCGCACACCTTGTTTTACTACCCTCAGTCGGTGCCGTAGTCACGTTAATTTAGATAAATCTCCTGCCATAAAGTTCCGTTCATCCTCCTAAAGCGTAGGATTGAGTTATTCGAAAGGGAAACGATATTTTATGAAAGTTTGTATTAATAAGAGTATTGAACGATTTGGACATAAAACTGTAGTTACGGTCTGTCTGTCCGTTCTCGCTCCCGCCGCCGTAACCCCCCGGGCGGTACCTGCTGCGGAACCGCAAGAAGTCTTTCTCCGGCGGAAACTTAGGCTGGCAGGAAGGCGACCTCCGCACCTTCCGCGCTCGGGCCAGGGCTGCGACCTTCCGCAGCGGCTTCGCTCTCCCCTGGGCCGTGCAGCCCCGCAGCGGGCACCGGCGGCCGCACCGAGCGCGCCGGGGCTGCGGAGCACCGGGCGGGCGGCGCGGCCGAGCCCGCCGCAGCCGCGGGTCCCTGCTGGGCGGGGGCCGGGGCCGCTCCGACGCGCTGCGCTCCTCCTTGCGGAGCCTCGGTTCAGCCGGCTCGCAGCGGCTGGGCTCGGTTTCTTCTTCTTTCCTCCTTTCGCTGCAGCTGGCTGATTTTAATAAAGAAAATATCGCCGTCTGTTTTCCGTGTGCATTTAAATTAGAAACATGTCTTGTGCCGACCGTACCGCTGCGCGCTGGAAGAAGTAAGTACGGCCGTGCCCGGGGCTGGCGGGGCTCCGTCCTCCCCGAGGAGCGGCTCGGCTCGTTCTTTCCCCCGGTGCCGCCGGGGCAGCCTGCGCCCGGGGGTGGGTGGGGGCACCCTGCCTCCGCCGGCGCTCGGCGGGCCGCGGTGCCCGCTGCTCGGCGGTGTCAGGTGTCCCCGCCGGGCCCGGCCCCGTCAGCAGGGAGACGAGCCCCGGGAAGGCTCCGAGGAGAGCAGCTTCAAGTAGGGGAGAGGGGCCAGGCTGCGACGAGGGGAGAGCCGCTGCCTCGCAAAGGCGCTGGCGCCGCTGCTCCCCCGGTCTCGGGGCGTCCCGGGGATGCGCGGGCTGGAGCCGGGCTCTCCGCCCCGGGGCACGGGTAAGTGCCCGCGGATCTGCCCGCTCCCCGGGGCTGCGGCCGGACCCGCTGGGGGCGGTCAGAGGGAGGCCCCTTCGGAGCCACCCGTCCGGGCCGGGCGCCGGGAGCGGGCGGCGGCACCGGGCGGGCATCGTGGCGCTTCGCCTGCGCTGAGCGTCTCCTCGGGGCTCGGCTGGCCGGGCGGAGCTGCGAGGGTCCTGCGCCCCGGCTCCGGACGCTCTCCGGCAGGCGGGGGAGTGAGTCAGGGCGAGGGGACCCTTTCACACGCCCCGCCGAAGCTGCCGGGGCGGACCGGGGCGTGCTCGCAGCCGGGCTGGCGCTTCTCCCCGGTCCGGCGAGGGGTTCTGCACACGGACCCTCCGAGCGGCGGCGGGCAGGGAAGGCTCCGCGGGGTTCGGCTTGCAGCAGGGAGCGGGCAGCCCGGGGGTTTCCCGCGTCCGGGGCGCGGAGGGGATGCCGGAGCCGTCAGGCGGCCCGGGCAAGGGTGGGGGGACGCGCTTTCGTGTTTTCAGGGTAAAAGCAGAAGGAGCGGACGATTCCCCTCCCACCCCCCCCGGTAAGGTGACTAATGATGAAGCGTTACTAGTGTTCAGATTTAAAACAATTCATTACCAATTTTCCCGTCTGAGGTTGAAGCTCTAGTAAATAATAAATCAGCTAAACAAAAGCCGACTTTAATTTATTGCCCCAGCGCTAATTAGAAACATCATTTGAGCAATAAACTTAAACACTTCCAGCAAATGATGCACGTGAAACCCTTCTCTCCTGTGTCTGGGCGTTTGTGGCCGCGGTGCATTAAGACCGGCTTCATCTGTGGCGGAATTTGCTCTCGCCGGGATGAATAATTGAAGGGGGAACAGGATCCGGGGAGGCTATAATTGAAGAGCCCTTGTCACCTCTGCTTTTATGTATGTTAGTGTAGAAGTCCATCAGCAGCTCCTTGATGGTGTATAAAACGAAGTGGCAGCCCCTCCAGCAGCAGGAGATACTGTATTCCATTAAAAAGACCGTGTGCGTGTGTGTGCCGCAGAGAGGGAAACTCTCAGGGCTAAAAGCCACTTGAAGTCTTCAGCCCGATTGATCTGTATTCTCTCGTTATAATCCGTCTCATCATACTTGAGTTAATGAGGCAGGGGCGGGGGTGATCTGATGGTCCTTGACAAATTCATTAGGGAGGCTGCGGGACATTTTATTTGACTGTTAAACATCGTGTTTGTTTGGTTTAAGCAGTGCCAACATCAGCATGCCGCTGCCTGGAGCAATAGCGTTTTGTTAGCAAGGGCTTCTGTAGGAAGAGCCTGGAAAGGGGGCGCGGGGCGCCTTCGGCCGCGGCTGCCGCCGCCCCCCGCTCGCTGCCGCCGGGGCTCGGTCTGCTGCAAACCCCGGCGTGCACCCCTGCTGCGGGCAGCCGTCTTTTCTTCACGCTAAGGGTGGCAAAGTAGCGGCGAAGGGCTGCTATTAAACGTGCAAAGACTTTTTTTTTTTTTTTAAGAGCGCGCTATGTATTTGTATTAACCCTTAAAAAACAACAGCAGAAGAAAACTGGAAAACAACTCGGAGTTTTAGCAGGAAGTGCACAAGTTTCTTGTTGTGTTATGATATCGCATGCTCGCCTTTGCTTGCCTAACCAGCTTTTTAAAGTGGCATACGTTACATATGCTAGAGCTTTTTTATTCTGAACGGTGTGTTTTAGAGTTTCTATATGCAAGGTGTAAGTTTCTGATACAAGATGTAATTTTTAAGGCAAATCAAAGTTTAATCGAATTGACTTGAGGTTGTTAAAGGATTTCTGCCAAATCTGCCCTTTTCCTCTTCCTCTCCCCTTGCTGAGAGGAGAGGGAAAAGTGAATGCAGGAACAGGTGCTCCCCAAAGGGATAAGAAGTATTTTTATTAGTAGCGTATGAAATATGTATGTGTACATATACACTTTGTTCATGGCAGCTTTGTAGATGAGACCCAGCTAGCGTTCCATTATTTTCTAGTAGTTGGTTTCCTCTCTGTCCTTTCATTTAAGGGAAACAGTTTTGCGAAAAACAGAATAATGAATCTGCTCGTGGAACCTAACATTGTAATATTTTTTTCCTGGAGGTCAGTCTTCAAATATTCTCAGCTTTAAGTGCTTTGTATGACTCTGCTTCCATTTATAGAAGAACAGTATGGGAAAGGAGCTAGTGCCCTTTGCCTGTCATTTTCATACATTCCTGCACTGCTGATGGAGCTTGAACTGCTGCAGGGAATGTATGGGTTTGAAAAGAAATGATTCAGTAATGCATGTTGCGTTTCTGCACGGCAAAACTGGGTTAATAGTTACAGTAAATGCTGCTGTGGGTTTGACAGATAAAATTCTGTTTACATTCAACGGTATACAGTGTGTACCTTTTCTTGAAAGTCATGGCTTGGCTTTACTATCTGCCGATCTGTCCTAAGGACTGTGTTTATGAAGTTAGTTGATAGCGCACGCTGGAGGAGAAAAGATGGTTTCGTTTCTACACATGTCATTAATGCATCTCATCAGTTAAGAGCGTTGCATGAATCTCGTACTTTTTTCCCATGAAGATTGAATGGTATGGTAATTAAATCATTTATACATGTTTCTAAGTCTCCCCTGGCTTTCGTTTCTGCAGCGGGAAAGGGGAGGGTTCCAACTACTCCTTTAAGTACCTTATTTTTGCTTTCTTATTCAGTCTTAAAATGTGAACACGTTCATATTTCGGTGTTTAACCGTGAGCAACCTGCAGCCGAAGGCTTTCTCTGATGCTTTGAATCTTGTGTTAAAGGCAGCTGCTTCTCTTTTCTCACGATGACTAATGATGACTTCTTTTAGCTGTAAGATTGCTTCGGATACTAAGTACTGTTTTGTAAGTTTGCCTTCAGTAAGTTGGCAATCAGGGAAAATCAGACACGTGCACTAGAAAAGAACATTTCTAGTGTTTTTGTAGCATTTTCTTCTTGTTAAAACTTGTGGGCCTTTTGTTTTATTTGGATACAGTTGGGGTGGGTGCATGCTATTTTATCCACTTATTCATGTGTGTTGGCTGGTCTTTATTTACAATAATTGATTAATTACATTAATACCATCAATTTTTAAAAGTATGAGAGCATGTAACATGCCAGGATTTTGTCAACTTGACCTCCAATTGAATGCAATAACACTTATTTGCTTGAGAAGAACGTGAGGTGGGCTACAGAGATAATGTCTTGTCTGGTTCTTAAAAATGCTGTGGGGCTAAATCAGCACTTCTTTTAAAAATGTGAAAATTACAAAGATATTCTAAGTCAAGTCAAAGTTCTGGAAATTAAAAAAAAATATCAATTTGCAGGTGTTTGGCTGTAACTTTTCCTTTTATCAGTAGCTGTGTAACGATTGCAATGTTTATTGTCTTAGATGTTCACGTATCTGTGCATACGCGTAAATAATCATGCCAACAAACACTAGCCTGCATGGTTTCATTGGTTAGACAATTATTTTAAAGATCAAAAACTTCATGCAGCTAGCCAAGATGAAGCATATGTATAAGTTAACATAGAATTCTCAAACTATACCCTTTAAAAATGTCAATTTCTAGCTCCAGCAGCGAAAGCTTCTCATTTATATGCTTACATTTTAAAAAGTACTTTCTCAAATAGCACATATAGCAATGTGAAATCCTCTGCGCCTCACCAGCCGCTGTACAGGTTACAACCTTTCAGTGAGTTTCTGTGAGTGCAATTTATAAAGGGAAAGGGTGCTGTGGGAGGAGGGGACAGAGGGGGCTCAATCTTCTCAATAGCACTGGTGACCAGCATGGAATATATCGAGTCGCTCGCTCTCTTTCTCCTCCCCGTATTTTAAGATGATTGTGTTTTGACTTTGGATCTGGTAGAAAAGGCATGCAATTTTTATTTAATTAAAAAAAAAACCCAAAGAGTTTCCTGTTTGAACAGTCTTCTGATTGTTCCCTCATTCAAATGTAATACAGTTTAAATGCACAGTTAGAGCTCTCTACTTTTCTGCATATTGTACTTCGTAGTATTAAATTTTCATCCTTTGGAAGTACTTTGTTGGCGTAGAAGTAGTGTGTTAGTGGTTATAAAATCATTGCAGGGGTTTTGCTGCTACTTCTAATGAAAGAGTCAAATCATAGCTATTCCTATTTTATATTTTGTTGTGCGTATCTTATTTCAAAATAACTTCTTCATGATAATATGCGGCTCTTTTTTTAGTTTTCTTATGAATTGGGTAAAACCGGTGTGCAAAATAGTTCAAGGTACTGTCTCCCGTAGCTGGGGAAACTGTGTTGGCTCAAATCATGTATAGAAGCCATCTGCATAGTTTAATTGAAATAATATTTGGTGATCTAAGGGATGGAAATTGTTCCTTTTCTTTAACCATCTGAAATAAAACTAGGATGTAAACCAGCTGTCTTGGCCTATGGAAATCAAGGTTCTGCCAGTCTGTTTCTTTTCTTCATTTTCTACTTCTATCTTCCTTTATTATCTTTGGATCCCAAGGAGTCTTTCTTATTTTCTAACTGGTTTTGTCTGCAACAAGGGGCTGGGTTGGTGGGTTTAAATAGACTTCGGATAGAGTGAAAAATCTTTGATCTATGGCTATGACTGCTTCCAAATGATTTGCTTGCTGGGACTGGACACTGTCCATGCCCTTTCACTTCACTATCAGATAGGCACACAAAAAGGACTTGACATGCTACCAGATGCATAGTTAATCATTGCATTAGGTCTGTAAAGGGGTCCATCCAGACTCAATTAGGTCTACCATTTTTAACTAGTGTTTGCTCTGTAGTTTGTTTGGAGTGCAATATTAATTCTAACTGCTGTTCTGTTTATTTAAAAACGCTCCAGCGCAGTTCGATGCTTTTATTTTCAAGAAGTCTTCTCTGCCTTTGTTCTGTTCTACGTTTATTTAGAACAACTGAGTGTTACGATATAACAAATATTGTTGCAGCGTAACATATTGTCTGAAGCTGTAATGAAAAAAGTTTTTGTCTTTTCATAATTCAGCTGTTTTCCTTTCTCAATACCGATTTCTAAAAGTGCATTTGAAATTAGCTAAATGCAGTGACTGACATGTATTGAGGCGATGTTCAGAAAAAAAGCTTACAAGATTATCTAGAGGTTTGGAACCGAATCTTAAACTTTGAAAACCAAACAGCAGCAGTTTTCCTATCATTTATTTACGTAAGAGCTCATTCTTATATCTGGCACGGCATGCTTTTGTGTGAGAAGGATATTAAGGGTGCAGGAGGTAGAAAGGTTCAGCTGTAGGGTAAAAAGCATTAGGTAAATTATTGCTCTGAGTCTTGCCTGGGATTTCCAGGAGTAGTTTGTATATTTACATTAAAAGTTATTAACTGTATGCACTGAATAAAGTGCATTGAAAATTCCTAGCATTCTCAGACTTTCAAAAAAGTAATAATAATTGTAGTTCGTAGAGATAGCCAGTCCTTTCATGGTATGAAGAAGCTCAAGTGTTCAAATTGTATAAATTGTTTTGATCACACGTGCTGGCTGTATTTCCCAGTAATGCTTATATTGAAGATGGTAGGCCTGTGGAAGCAAGAGCATGAAAGGACATAAACCCGTCATTGCTTAAAAATCAATATATAAGAAAGGAGCACTAATCAGAGTACTTTAAAATGTTTTCATTTGGTTTTAATGGGTTTTATCTTTTTTAATTTATTTTGAAGGAAAGGAGGAGCAAGGCATTCAGCTATTATTTTTTTTTTAAAGATCTATATATAGTTACTGAAGCTATTGTATTCAACTTCAGGGTATGGTTCAGCCTTCACTTTAGATGTGGGATTTCTTGCTTTAGTTCTTTGCTTCATGGTTTGTCAATATTCTTTGAAGGAGGGCAGATGCATTAAAATGTAACATTTATCATTTGATTGTAGTCACAGGGATATTCCGATGTTGCTAATGGACTTCCAAGATACAGGATGTACGAGTGAATACTACTCAGAAGTGCCAGTTAGGGCTCTCCTGGGATTTTTAAATTATTTATGCCCACCTGCTTCTCTGAAGTACAGGTGTGTGCGTGTGTATAATCCATTAATGATTAGTATTCATGCATATAAACGTGCAAAGGAGAATAACCCTAATACGAGAGTCCTTAAGGGGCACAGGCAGGTAGCTTTTCCCCATTCATCATCTATCTTGGAAGTTCATTCTAAATGGCATCTGAATGCCAGTGCGCCTATGAAGGGGAATTGTTTATATGTACTTTGTGGGTTTCCAGAGTGCAAACTTGAAAGAAAGTGGGACTTGAAATGCGCGGTCATTTGTGAATTTATGTTTTATCTCCCTTCACTTGAAAATTTATGAGGAGAGTGACTTAGGGTGCTTGCGTTGTGTGTTCCAGGGCTTGCCCCCACTGATAACACCCTTGTTGGCGTGAAAGTGCAATGCAAATTATGACAGTTACAACCTTCTGTTTTGTTTAACCTGTCAGTGGATTTCCTGGCTCAGTGCTGAGGGCAATGGCGTGTTCAGCTAGTTCCATATTCACCTAAACTTAAAAGGTCAGGTTTCTACAGGCAAGCCTAGTCAAAGCCTAATTGATGAGGAGGGCAGGGGGACAGAATTTACTGTTCTGTTGGCTAGTTTCATATCGTTAGGTTGTCCTGAAAGCATCAGGCAGTCACAGCCCCTTTCATGTAAGTGCTGACCCTAGACAGGAGCTGACAATCAAAGGAGGCAGCCACAGGAACCAGTGCAAGTAGGCTATTGATTTTTCAGTTAGGTCTAAGTAGTTTGTAGTATGGGTAATGGGTGACAGAGGCAGGTATGTCATTATCAATGAGCTCCAGAACAGTAGCGACAGCCCCCTCTCATATTTCCTTCAGCACTGACAGTATGCATCCAGCGGTGGTCAATAAATCGCCCAACCTTTTACTGACAAGTGACTTGGAGGTGGGGGTGGGAGTCAAAGAGCTAAACTTTCGTACTTGAACTTGACGTGGATGTGGACCAAGGATCTTGACATCTGCGTTCCTGGCTTGTCAGGCAAAGAACCGAGGAGAACGTAGAGAACAAAACAACGGTGGATGCGTGGCTGGGGAAGCTGAACTTTATTTTATGCTCTCTAGAAAGTCAAAGTTTTTCTCGAGATCAAGTAGAATAGCTTAAAACACCAGCTTTCTGTATAAACGTGGTCTGGTTCAGTAGTTAATTTAGGTTACCATGGCAGGGTTTTGTTTTTACTTTAGCATTGCTCTGCATTTAATCAAGGTTTTACTGCCATAGCAGTACAATCACAGTCTGCCATTCAAAATCCGCTTTTAATTCCTAGTTTCCTCTTCCTAAATTTCATATTTGGAGACTATTTAAAGATATTGAAGCTTTCTTATAAATCCAAAGTGCTAGCGATACAGTTTCTGTTCCGACTACCAATGCTGTTTTGGGTTAGTAGTGGAGCACTAATACTTTAGGAAGCTGAATAAAGTTTTTATTACTTGCATTTTACTAGCTGTGGTTTCTGAATTTAATAGAGGTAGATCCAAATTTTAGCTTTACACTTAATTAAAATCTGAAAGATATTGGGAGAACCTAAAAATTGTATTAAGCATTGGGTTTTGTTTTTTTTTTTTTTTTTAAATATACTTATATGGAAAATCAGTTAAATGAACTCAAGTATCTTAATCTGAATCTCCTGAAGCTTTCTAAGGTTGTTACTTTATTTGAGGGATGTAAGTTATCTGCATCTTTTCAGAAGTTGGAATTCAGTCAGGTTTTATGCTGTGCACAGATGTTAACAAAATAGCATATGCTTATAATTAAAAAAAATCTTTAGACAAATTGAAATAAAGCAGAAGAGTAAATGTTTTGAAAAACTTCCTTAAAATAACTCATTGCTATGGTATCTTGTTTAACAATGTTTGTAATGTTACACAGAGCAGGAATCTGAGACTGTGTATGTTGAATAGCTGCAAAGTATCATACGTGACTGAAACTTTTTCATCTGCCTGCAGCAGCTAAAGCCATTTTCTTCGTGGCTGGCTTTTTAACTGCAAGAGCAGTCTTGTCACGGACTCGAGGCTGAAATTTATCACTGGATTGTGAAAACCTTTAATAAATATTTGTATAAGCTAAAACCCTGAGTACCTGTATATTTGAAGCAATTATAAAATTAATTGGTTATAAAAATCTATTTAGATATTGTTACATTGCCTATTGAACAGTGCTTTGGAATTGGGGCTGGCTAGCTGTCTTACAGAGGAAAAAAAATTTCAATTAGTTGGATTGAAGGTGTGCTGGGTTGTTTGAGGCCTTCAGGATTTAATGGGAGTTTTTCCTCTGTCAGCAGCTACTCGTTTAGTGTACATCTTGCAGGGTCTTTTTTTGCTGTTAAACTAAGTAAAAAGTACAGCCGTGCAGTGTGAATCTTATCTTTTCTTATAAACAGGTACAGCATCTTTTACTGCATTTTTAGTGTTGCTGGCATGTTGTGTTATTGCAGAAATGTAAAAAGGAGCTGCAGAAAGGCGACAAATTAAATTTTCATGAAAGAAAACCCTAATCAGCAGTGACAGGGTAAGAGAAAGATGATTGCCACTTGGTCATTGTGGAGAAGCACTTAGACTTGGTGTCAGTGCTTCTGTTAATGATGACTAATGTCTTTCTCGGAGAAAACGCATGCTCAAACATAATGCTACAGTCCAGAGAAAGAATGGAGAGATAGGCACTATTAAGGAAAAAGGCTGTGAATCCTAAAACAAAAGCTCAGGTCTTCAGATGAAAAGGCTACGGTGTTTTTGCAATGCCAGAAGGCACAGCTATAAAACTGTTCTTGTTTCACTCTTTAAGCAAAATAATAATAATAAAGGATATATATACACACACACACATATATGCACAGGCGTGTTGTGTTCTACCTAGTATCTGCTGCTTTAATTAAAAAAGGAGATGGAGATGGCACTGACACGTAAGCACACTAGCCAGAAGTAAACAGTCACGTTGTATTCCTCTTCTGTTAATGAAGCTTGCTTTTTTAAGAGAACAAAACCTGCTGCGATATGTTCTTTCCTAAGCACAGTGCTATGTTCTGAATAAACCTTTCATAGTCAAATGTAAAATGACTCAAAAGACCTTTTCAAATCTTGAAGCTTTGGCTGTTAGGTATATTGGCAAAAAAGAGGTGGCATGTGTCATTTCTTCAGCTTTTCCCAAAGTGAGACCTTTCAGAAGGGCATTTGCGATGCTTGTCATATTTTTTCATATACATCTTATTGGCCTGACAAGTCTAGAGGACCATGAGAAAACAGATGTCATTGCATTCAGACAACACTAATTACTCTGGGATTTTTGCAGCCTCAGTGCCTGCATGTAACTGTCGATTATGACTGTTTATGTGGCCTATCATGGGTACACGGTGCACATTCGGATGGTACCACTAGTCTTTGTGTTTCCTATTCGCGCACAATAAGATCTGAAAATCAGCAACGAGCACCACAACACGGAAATGCTTTAATGCGTGACTTTTATATGTTTAAAATGCGTTTTGTTAGAGCTTGCATTCATGTTCATTATTAGATTTAAGTGTTTTAGCATCTGTTTACTAACTGTGGTGCAGTGCTTTAGCTGTCAGTTTTCACCATGGTTCTTTATGTTGCAGGCTTTACTTTTATGCAGTTGCAGAAACACTATATGAAAAACGCTGATTGACCCAGCAGTTGTCAGAAATTTCCCATGTCTAACCTTCATACTGAGCTGATAGATTTTTTTCTGTGTCACAGTTTGCGTTAGAAACCAACAGTCTTATTCTCTTTCAGACTGCATCGTTGATATTTTCTTTGTTAAATTTTCTTAGCGACTCTGTCATTTCGGAATCTCTTCTTCCTGTGTAGCGGTAACTGCTGCATGATTTTTAACACAAAGTTCAAACGGTGGTCACGTCGTGGCCTTACTTTATATGTTATCTTTGAATTTTGGTACACGTTTCATAAGCAGAACAACCAATGTTAATCACAGATTGGAAAATAAAAGCTCCAATAATGTAACTTCACATGCTGATGAAGCAGAAATAGAAGCAGCTTTATCAAAGATGTATGATGAGATAAAACTGCAGTCTCTGCTGTACAGTTATAGTAATTATGACTAATGAACCGTCCAGTCTGGATGAAATGGCATGCCCACAGGGACTGTGGCCAATCAGTTGTGACTTATGCAAGCTGAACAAAACATTGATGGTGTTCCAGATTCCGTACGAGAGCAGGAAGCGTGGTCTTTGTTTGGAACGTCAGCTATGGCAAGTTATTTTCAAGCAGTTCAGGAATAAACAGCATTAGTAAATAAAGTCTTAAGAGCTAGGGTTTGTTGAGTTTTTAAACAGGCATAAAGAATTACAATTTGCCATGATCCAATATACGTGAATACCCCCCCGCCCCCCCTGCGTCGATGGCACATTCCTGATGCAATATACTTCAAAGTTGTTCTGATCATCTTGCTAATCTAAGTCATTGAAAGCACATGTTATATTTTAATATGGCGAATGTAATGAAAGCGGAAGATCCCAAACTTGTGAATGTAAGCATATATCTACTTAGGCTTACTGTGGTAATTTATTTTTTAAACAAATTTGTTCGAGACCTGATACTTCCGTTTTAATTTTGAAGCACTCTGCATTTTAAACCAGTCTGTAATTTGTAACTAAAAGAAGACAGGGACTTCATAGTGTTAGTACCTGAAAGACAATTTTGTATAGTAAGAAGGTTAATTCATGCAGGCAACATAAAATGGAGTTCCAGTATGTTTTGACAATGTATAGACTAGCAGAGCAATAATTTTAAACCAGCTTCTTTTTATGAAGACAATGTGTGTAGCTATAAAAAAGAAAAAAATGTCAAAATTCTGAATGCTAAAATGCAGATTATACAGGGACTTCTAAAGTTAATTGTAAGTTAATAGCACAGCACAAAAGATACTTTTCTAAATGTAAATTTGTGCTAAGTTGTTTAGGCCCAGTCTGGAAGCAGTTGTGGATCAGCCAGTTTACTTATGTGCGTATGTTTGAAGGATTTGGGAGTAAAATGATCAATACGTTACAGATGTTAACAATACATTACAATCAATTTAGCATTTTGCCTGAACCCTTCCAGAAGGCTACAAAGAAAAATTATTTCAAAAATTAATCGCAAACAAACTACAGGAAAAGTAAAAAAAAAAACCCCACAACCTTAAAACATTTAGAACAAAGTTAAAGCATCATTTGACAAAAAAAACATTTTAGACTGTTGTGCTGTTTAAAAATGGTGTATGTTAGTCAGGAAGATTCAAGATACGTTGATTCTTAAAGCACACCTGAAATTAATACATTGTTGTCAAAGAAATTGGCAATTAAAGATTGGCCTGCCTGAAATCTGAAATCATTACCGGTCTTCTGTATTGCTTAATAGAAGGGTGGATAGTGATTTGACATGTCCACGATTTTTCTGAAATATTTTTTTAAGTAATACATTTCTTTTTTTTTTTTTTCTCCTTCCATACTGTGTTGAAACTTAAAAGCTGACACTTTATTCACTATGTTTTACGTTTTTCTTCTCCTGAAATGGAGGAAAATCACAAGCCTATCTCCAGTATTTGTCATCTTTTATTCTGAACAAACCTCAGAGTGCTGTTAGATGTGGATTCAAGTAGATTTTTAAGTAAAGAATTTCTATTAATCCAGAATCTGTAGCCATGTGATTAAATTATTTAACTAAGTCTATTTAGGAAAAAAAAAACAAAACCTCACAACCCCCCCCCCCCCCCAAACAAACAAACCCATCCACACTAGAAAATCTAAATTAGCTGACCACTTCCGTTATTTCTGTTTTGGAAATGTCCAGAGATACTGCAAGGGACCTACTAAGAATCAGAATCCTTTTCTTTTGTCTCTTGCAACGAAGCATATTGCATTAAATATTGCAAACGTGAAAATACTGTATACAATTCAGAGTATAAAGAAAGTTGATAGGTAAACTCCTCTGAAAAATGGCTTCACTTTGGCCATGCTAAATAATTAAGGGCAAGATCTTTTGGAGACTGTGGCACTCTTAATATGAGTCTCTTCCACAATGTCATTTCAGAATCAATAGGACGCAATGTATTATGTACATTATCTAATTTTAATGCACAGAAGGTTGCATTGTGATCACTTTTATTTGATGATTGTATCAAGATTGTGCCAATGAAGTCAGGACTGAATTTGCTAGATGATGTACAAATGTGCAAAACTCATTTTTCTTCTTCCAAAGAGTTATTGTTTAAAAGTAATGGATTTAAATATATAGATAGATTATATGTATATATGTCATGTTAGAAGAATTTTTGAAAGCCGTATTTATGTGTATTAAGATGAAGCAATAACTTTTAGGTTGTGTTTTTTAGGAGACCTCAGTGTATAGTTCTACCTTTTTCTTATGAAATCATTGGTAAAGTTCCTATAAATTTATGCCGGCGTGGAACAGCTTTTTACTTATTTGGGACATCCAGTGTTTTCACTTTGTTACCCTCTGTAGATCTGAACACATTATTGGGGTTCAACAAGTTGCGCTTCTAAATAAAATACCACACGGAGTTGTAGATATTCAGTGTATGTATACATTATGTAAATTAAAGTTGAGGAGTGGTGGATCTCCAGGATTTAATTTTACCTTCATGTTGCTGCATGTATTTGTGTACATACATAAGATACCTTGTACCTTCTTAGTTATATTTGGTAGCCATCTTTTCATGGGAGGGTGGCTTAATCTACTTTTGTGTCTGTGTGCAACTTCCAAAGTCTTTGGAAAGATAAGGCTTTCATAGGAAAAGCAAACTGTGTTTAGTATTTGATAACGGAGAGCTGGTGTTCTAGTCTAACTGTGTAATTTGCATCATAAAACAGCAAAATTCAAAGATGGGTTTATTGAGGACTGATTCTCTTACATAAGTTCAGAACTGTGTAGATTGCTTACGTCTTGAAACTTGTTAGCTATTTTTGGTGTCTTCTTACCTACCGCAAATTATATTGACGATGTGTGCTAGAATTTGAGGACTGATTATAAACTCTATTTCTGTACTGGTTTAAATAGATTTTACTCTTGTCTTCTACTCCTTAATCTCCCAATGAAATACATTTTCTATTGTTTAGGTATCTTATGCTGATCAAATGGTGTAATGACCTGCACTCTGGGAAAAGAGATTTTCATGGAAACTTGTTTTGAAAGGACCTTTTTCTAAAGAAACCTCTTGGCCGATTTCTGCTCTCTGCTAGCACAAGAGCATGAGAATTTTTCACGGATCGGAAAATTGCTTCCTCCTATTCTCAGAATATTCTTCCTGCCATTTTGTTTTCTCATTTGAATTAAATCAAGGCAAACGATGAGTTACCTGCTTAGCGGCCCCCCTTCCCACATCCGTTGCATAGCAGGCAGAATGGAAACCTTCGGTTTCCCCCTGTTGTGCTAGGATTGGTTTCTGTTACGTGTGAGCTTGCTCAGCTCTCCGGTGTTGCAATGTAAACCTGAAATGCAATTTCTTTGAGCTGCTGGGAATGTTCTCTGCCTCAGCCTCTTGGTGGATAAAAAACGTCTATCAGCTTTTGACTAAGATACCTTTTGGTTAATGATTTCAGATGTTTTCTGTATGTTAGGGATTCTAGAATTATAACTTGCTGATTTTCCCATAGGCTTTCATGTTAGAGTATGCATGTTGACTGGTGCTTATGGCTGTAGGAATAAATCGATCTTCTGATTTGGGAGACAAATTGAAATAGAAAATTACTCTTCAGTGCAGGAAACTTACTTAGCATTCAGTGCAAGTGAGAGCAACTGTGTGGCTGCTTTAACTTTTTCTGGCTTGTAATGACTGTTAGAGAGTTGGTCAGACCAGTCTGTGCTGGCTTACCTTATCCATCCCAAGTATATCCCGAATTAGCCTTAGGCTTGAGGCAGGTGTAGGAGAAGCTGGTGAAAGTGTAATTGTGTTGGCTTTGTCTAAGTTTTTCCTTGTAACAAGGTATCTTCAGTTGCCCTTTAGGGAAGACTTGTCTTATTTGCAAAGTTCTGGCAACGCAGTGGGGAACCTTTCAAGGATTAAAGATTTGCCTCCCATTACTCTTGGTCTGGATTCTAATCTTACCTGTGCTGATCTAAATCCACAATAACTCATTTGACTGAGTTGTATTACATTGTTATAGAACAAAGAAGAGCCTAGCAGAGTCAGAAAAAAACCATTTTCCTATTATGTCAATTTTGAGATTTTGTTTCTGTTACCCCTGGAATAAGGTGACAAGTCAAAACTTCAAAAAATGTAAGTGGACTAGTGGTATTAAAAAAAAAAAAGTCAATTTAAGTATTTTGTTTTATTTTGACCTCTTGGCTTTAAGTATCAATCATCTAGCACTTTCGGGGGATGTGGCAATAACAGAAAGCAAGGATCAATAACCTCCAAAATTTAACTAAGCAGTCAAAACTAAGGCATTTTTTTGAATCAAAATGCTTGTTTTGTTTGAGAACATAAATATGTCATTCTTTTTAAAAACAACTTTGAAACCTTTCCTCCACACCGTGTGGAGTTTGACTAATAAAAAGTAACATTTCTCATAAGCAATTTCTACTTGAATTGATAGACAATTTGATTGATATACAATTCCAACAATGAATCAATATATATGTGTATCAATGAAAATTATATTTCAGAAATTTTTTACTATCTCTACACTTTAGCACTTCTATGTTGTGTCATAGGTATTTGTTTTTCAAGGGTATCCGCCAAGATATTTGCAGATACTATTCTGTTGCTTGTTGGAGTCTGGATTCTGGATATTTTTGTTGTTCTGCCTCCTACCTCTCTCTCACTGTTTTTAGGTATTATATTTAACCTTTAATGTTTTTTATTTCTCTTTGATGCAAAACAAATCTTAAGATCCTGTGCTCTCTTGTTGCTTGTAGGTAAGTGTTGCTTTGCTTTTTTTCCTAACCCAAAACTAATAAAGTAAATATCACTCCGAATGTATAATATTAATCTTTCAGAAGTTTGTCCTGTACTGGAGAAAATAAATAATTAGAGATAGGTAAGAGGTGAATGATGTGTAGGTATAAATACTCTGTAGATTTAAACATGCTGCATGGCAACTCTAGGTCTCTTTTGAGGTAGTCATGAAAACTTAAATTGTGTGCCTCATATATTTAAGGCCAGTGAGCCTATATGATTTTATTAATGTGCTATAAATCTTATATTCACGAGCGGTGTTTACTACTGTGCAGTATATTTAAAGGAAAATTTATGCCTCACTGCAGAAGGAAGGTAGGCTAGTGAAAAAATACTAGGGTGGATCTCAAACATTTATCCAAATCTGACAAGTATTTGCAAAGAATTTACTCGTGTAAATTTCTGCTGAGAGCAAATGATACGTATTCTAGTCTCAATTTTAATAAAATCCATAAATGTTTATTTATGCATGCACAGGTAAAACAAGGGCATATCTTTTGTCATTGTCTATACACAAGAGCCTTGTATGCGTTCATATATGACACACTCTGGATCATGGGATGAGCTTTTAATTCTGGTTTAAAGTGGCTCATTCTTCCTTTTGGAGTAGTACCTAGAAGACCTTACTGGAGACCCTGGCCACTTTTCTGAAGGAACAGTGATTTTCTTGGTGAGGCACATCTTGCCGATCTTTGGCCACGTGCATCTTTCCCTGCGTATCCCCTTTCTTCTAGACCCACCAGCATGCCCTAAGCAAAATGCACAGGTTGTGACACTATCTCAAATTGTAAATTAGGATGAGTCGCTGAAACTCAGGACAGGTTATTTCGCACTTGCAAGACTGGTTTCATCTTCTTTTGGTAAATGACTTGTGTTTTCCTCCTTTATAGCACCTAGGGAAAGCCTCTCTGTGGTCTCTAGGGAATGGCAGGAAGCCACTGTAGCTGTGATTCACTGCAGTAGTGAAGCTGCCTGCTTGGAAGTTACTTGCCTAATGCTGTTGAAAGGGCAGTGGTTATTTCACCAAGGAAACATTTTTTATTTGTGTGGGTGCATTGTAGATTGCACAGAAAAATACAGTTAATGTACCATGCGTGCCCTTCCATGCCCCTTAAACTTGCACTTCCACCTTGCAATGGTTAAAATATTAGTCAGCAATACAAAACAGATATTCTGAATGCCTTAAGAGCCGTTAAAAGTTTTGTTACACTCTTTAGGCTTTTATACTCTTTGTAATTAAATATCGTGTTCTCATGCCATTTATAAAGAAGGCATACGTACTTCACTATGCAGTTTTCAGTTCCATAGATAGCAACAAAAGCGTTCCTCATGATGGAGAGGTACACAGAACAATTAAGAAAAACGATCGTGGAATGTGTGAAAATTCTACACCCTGACATACTTATCACTGGACTTACTCTTGTAGATACGTGATTACATAATTAGTTTCTTAATGTGTAGTGTTAGAGATTCTCTCTCTAATTATTATTGCGAATGTTTAAATAATATGAATATCTTCATTATTGGGAGATCTTTTATAGCTTTTTTTTTTTTTTTTAATTGGTGGTCTGTAGCATGTTTTTCCTGTCCTTCCTGCAGCCTTCAGAAACTTCTTAAAGAAAAAGTATTTCTTTTGCCATGTCCTGTCAGTAGGGAAAGTTGTTATAACTGGTGAGAAAGAAATAAATGGGACATTATACAATATCAAGCTGTTTGAGATCCCCTGTTTTGTTTGTGTGATATTGTGTGTGTGGGTAGTAAAATTCAACTGACAACTACGTACTCCCTCAGGTAACTTAGAGCAACTTAGGTCTGAGCCGCTGTGGTCCTGCCGTTCCTGCTCTGACTGCCATTGTACCAGCTCTGCAGCGCGCCTGCTGAGCCAGGTCAGCAGCCTGATCCATTTAAAAAAGAATCCCCCCACCCTAACAGAGCCAGTTTTCAGCTGGCTGAGCTCCCTGAAATAGTTTTCTGTGTATCGTTACCTGGTGTTTGTGCTAGTGCAAGGTATGTTTGGTATAGCAGATGTTTGACCAGGGAGTGTGGTACTGCAGCAGCCTGGGTTTATGTTTGCTTAAATAGCTGTGGAAACAATGCTCTCAGTCTGCTTTTCACAAGGGTTGCTCTTTTGTGCATCCTCTGGATTGTAGGAAGAGATACAGGTTTTTCACCTGGAAGGGTAGTGTCTTTTTTCCCCCAGGCATTTTGGAGACATGAGGGTTTGGATATCAAAAATATTTTTTTATATTGGCTTGTGTTACAAATGACAATGAGGATCTTTCGTGTTTGGATATACACTCTACCGTTTTGCTGCATTCCTGTTAGCCCTTCTGAGTAGCCCTAGGTATTAAAAGATTCTTCTTCTTCTGACCCCTATGACACAAGCTTTCAACCCCTGCAGCTTTTTGGACACATGTTCTGTCACCCTTTGGATACTCTGGAGAACATGGAGGAGAATTGAGGCGTGCACTAATGTGCCCTAGTACCCTAGTTTACAGATTTATTATGCTCCTGGGAGAGCAATGCCTTGATGTATCCTATTATCTTGAAATCATCCTTAACTCAATCCAGGCTAGAATAAAATAGAAATAAAAGTATTTCTTTACAGTGTTCAGAATGGAAAATACATTTAGGTGCATGTATAAAAAATAGAGGTGAAGAAATAAAATAGAAGGTCCCACTTGCACTGAGATTA